>JBCAUA010240964.1:0-18650 GCA_038406235.1 Peronia verruculata | reverse complement strand
TTTTGGTAGTTGTCACTTTAATTAGAATATTTTCATGATATCTGTTCCATGCAGGTATATACTAATGATGTTCTTGGGCTTTTTTTTAAACTTATTTTCCAAGCAGTGTTGAGAATGTCTTTTTTTGTGATGTGACTGTAAAATAAAAGTTTGTTTTTATTTCAGCATCCAAAGCAAATTGCCATTCTTGAAGAAGAAGGAGAAAGCCCAGTAAACTGATGGTAGGAAATGATGTCAAGCCATTCACCACCTGGCTCCCAGTGACTGTAGACTTTTTATCTTTACATCATGATCAACTATGACAGCCCATCTGACATAAAGTTCTGTTTGCTGATACAGTAACTTGACCACAGTCATGCTTGTTGTGTCATTTCAGCTTCAGAACTCGTAACTCAAACAGTGTGTCCAAATTGCGCTTTTAGACTGCAAATTAACAATCTTTTCAAAGATATGAAGATGGAACAGTAAGGCTCGGTTCTAGGAGATGGAATAAGATTATGTGAGTGTTGTAATGAAATGAAAGTGATTATGTCATCTTGGAAGTTTTGAGGAGATAGTGGCTTATGTGTACCATGTATATGTATCAGTTTTGAACATATTTTCTTTATGTGAAAACATATGGCCTTTAGCATAGAATTATTAATCATGTCAGTCCACAATTGAGCACACTGTTGTTTTGCTTTGTTTTTTTGCATCATCTCATAGCAGTGGACTCTCCTTGTCAGCATGTTCTGGCTACATTGATGGTCCATCTGGAACTTCTGACTGTAGAGCTATACTGACATCAGCACAAATTCAGATCTGGAATTGTCGCTCCAGACAGAGAAAAAGAAAAATGGCTTGGCTGTCATTTCGACATGCTCACACTTTTCTCTTAATGCTGATCTTGTGTATCTTATATTTTTGCTTTTACATAGTAAGTGAATGTGTGACAGAAGTGAATGATACTTGAAATATACTGCTACTCAGAAAGTAAGGAGGCACCTAAACTCAAAGAGAGATGAATCATTTGGTGGTCGTAGAAAAACAATTAAGCTTCCAATTTTTTTTATTTTTTTTTGTCCACACATCTGACATCATTTAAAGGTCATCTCATTCCTTTTTTTTTTTTTTTTTGATATCACTTCTTTGTTGCATCTATCATGGGTTTGGTTTCTTGTCTTCACAAAATAATTTTGGTTTGGATGGTGTAGGGTTCCATTGATTTACCCTTTACTCTCTTTTTTTTTTTTTCTTTTATGTTTATCTCTTTTTAGAAATATGTTATTGTTCTTGTGATTTGTGTCAACAATATTAGAGGTATGTGCCCCCTTCATTTATTATTTTTCCAACCATTAAAATGTGATTGGGGGAGGGGGGCATTACTAAGAGGAGCTATTTTTTGGCTATCTAATTCCGTGGAATATCATATCTCAACATAGTCATCACTGTTGGGAAATAATCCTGGCACATGAACTGAGTGCTTGAAATTAAGGAATTACTAACTTTAAAAGTTTATAAAGACTTTGATCAGAGAGTTGATATAAAGATCTCAATAATGTGCAAGAAGCTATGATCCATCCTTTACATCTATGTAGTCAAAGTGTGTGAGCAGAATCAGAAAAAGGCCTGTCTGGCCATCTGATGAAAAATAAGCTCAGGTAGATTGGAAATGTCTTTCACCCCTTGTTAATTGAAGTTGACTTACATAATTGGCAACCAACTCTTGTGTGATTTTGAGTCATATATAGTGCACCTTTTTCTTTTTTTCACGCTTCACTTTTGTGTTATCAATCCAAATGACTGATTCATGTATTGTCCTTCATTCCAATATGAAAGGCAAAATGGGACAGTGCATATGGGGCTCATTGTCTGTTGGAATAAGAACTTATGGAAAAAGATGGGTAAAAATTTTGTCTTTAAGTGGGTAGATTAGATTTTTATTAAATAGCTGTCAAGATTCGTGGTAGAAATTGATTCAGAGGGGAAGAAAAATGCCAGAAAACAAATATGCATGTGCCTCCGTGAGAATGACCTCAGAAAATTGGAGAAATTGAAGAAAAAGAACCCTTTTTTGCAGAGTTTGCTGAGAGAAAAATGCCTTCCGGGTTCTGTCTGTGAATGTTGTGAGTTAGCAAAGGGTAATTTACTCACTGTGTATATGAATTTACACACATTTTCCAATACCAATTTGATATATACATGTGATAAATGTCGTTGCAAATTGATTTGCTTTTTTGATATGACTTTGTAATGTGCTGATGTGTTCAGCAAAACTTTGCTGGAGCTGTCTGCATCTTTGCTACAGGCTGTTTAGTCAGTGTCACCACATTTTTATTGTGCTTGTACAACTATATGCTGTAGCCATGCATTGCAGGTTTTGTTTGTAACATTTTATCTGCACCAATTTTTTTTCTCTGTGTACGAAAGCCTGGAAAAGTTTCGTGTGCAAGTATTTCAGCATTTCGACATTTATGTTCATGCTAAATTATTTTGTTTGTTTCTGCCAGAGCCTTTGAATGAGCTGTTTCATAAGTTTTTTGCATTTTGTGTGCGTTGTAGCTTCAAAATGAGATAACATCAAGAGATCAAACATGAAGCAGATTAAGAATGAATAAAGCCTTTGCAAATAACAGTAGATGTATTTGGAAAAGTGCATGTTTTGCAGCAATGCAGTCCTTTATACTTTGAAAAGAAAAAAAATTTTCTTATAATGAAATTTAATTTTTGAATTGTCCATTTCCAGTATCTGAAAAATAAATCATTTATGCACTGGATAACAGAGCATGTCTTTTTCACTAAATGGAGAAAAATAATGTCAAATTTCTGAATGAGTAGATTTTTTTTTTTTTTTTTTGAATGAGTTAGATCTATATATTTGCATGCTCAGTGATTTTTAACTTGTTCGGAAGACATATGATATTCTTCTTATTTGACATGTCATATGTATGTTTGAACTGAGATGTGCCTCACCCTTTTTTTTTAACTCATGAATCACAATATTTACCCATTTTCGTATTTCTGGTGTTTTTACTTTTTGACAGTGCAGACTGGAGATAAAAACATTCATAAGTAAAAAGTATGCAAAGATTTTCACTTTCTTATTTTTAAATTTTTTTTTTTTTTTCATCATCAGATTTCACATGATGTGAATTTTTTTTTTTTCTTTTTGCTTTTCCTGTCCATATTTTATGTTGTATGTTTTTTTTTTCTCCATGATGCAGTGTTGTCAGATGCTTTTCATGATACTCGTAGAATTTTCCAATATTAGAAGCAATGCTTATGTCAATAACGGATTTATGGCATCATTGTCAGTGGATTTGAATAGAATAATAAAATACTTATGTGTCATTTTACTGATTTAGTAGACATACTGAAATGATAACCTTTTGATATGGTCCAGAAAGTGATCAGCAAAATGCAGGGAATGGAAACATGTTTTGGGCCCCTTGAATTTTTTTTTTTTTTTTGCAGTGACAAATTATAGTATACAATGATTTCGTTGATATCAATAAATGTGACAAATATCAAGAAAGTTTTTGTTATTATTTCACTTCTGTTCTCGTCAAATGTCAGTCTGTAGCTGTCCTGTGTGAATGTATTTCTCATTGGATTTGACATGTGTTTTCAGAAATCTGAGAAATTGTGCAATATGTGAATAATGCTAAAAGTAAGAAACCAAAACAAAAGACAACAATGATATATAAATATTTATGAATTTGCATGAAACGTGCTAACATTACTAAACTACTGGAAAGGAGGGACATTTGGACTGCACTCAAGTCTGCCAGATTGTCCTCATGAATAGGCATATTCCACCTTTACAACATGCTCAGAGTCAGACAGTAGGCCCTATACACATATCCACTCCATAATATCCATATATACAGTATATGTAAATCTGGAGCTAATCCGGTTTACTTGCGTCAACAGGAATTCTCTTTCCTTTAAAGTTTGGTTGCTAAGTACATGTATATTTATCTCTGTCTGAATCTTCAGATTTCCAAGATGCTTCTATAAGTGCTTATGAATTTGAGTTTGTAGCTTTCTTGTTACAACCCAGTTGTCAGTCTGAAGTGTGAGGCAAAACTACTTTCGTAATTATCTACGGATGTACTGCCGATCTATCTGCCAAAGATACTTAAAGTTATACTTTGTGTGTATGCAGTATTGTGCATTATATACTGGTACATTATAATATACATGTACTTGAATGGTACCACACTCTTCACAAGTTGAAGAAACCTGAGCTAGTAGGGTTTTCTGGTTATGATGATTGTTACAATGTTACATGCCTTTTACAGTATTACATGACAAAAACACGGATGAAGTAGTCCATTCTTTATCAGTAATCTGTCTTATTGAAGAGACAGAGAATTTTTGACAAGAGGAGATCTGTGCATCTAGCCCTAAAACTTCCCTTTGCCAGACAAAAAAAAAATGTTGATCAGGCAGTGCACAGAGGAAAAAGTCCTTTTACTTCATGTCATTCGAAAGCCTGATCACGAAAAAATGTTATAAAAATTATAACAGTGAGAAGAAACAATTCTCGTTATATAATAATAATATGTTATGTTATGGTTTTTATAAGCTTTTCAACTTCCTATGGTGGTGGTTATCTCAACTGTGGTCAAAAAATAACTTAACACATTGTCTTATGTGATCGTTTTCCGCCATACCTGATAATAAAATAATAATATATTAAGTTTTTGTGTGTGTGCGTATATTTCAAGTAAGGAGCTCAAAAGTGATTTTTTTTTTTTTCTCTCCTTTCACTGCTTGTTCAATACCTCCATTGTCTTGCAAAGGGAGGTAATAAAACTGGTCAAAACCATCCCCCATACAAATTTAACCGTGGCGGTTGTGTAACATACATGTAGATCTAATTATAATCAGTTGAGCTGGCCAGTTGATGGAATAAATAAATTGCGATTCTTACTTGTAACGTGCTTAGTTACCAACCAGTTATGTCCCTTAGGAGTAGTTATTACTTGTCTTGTCAATACCAAAGATTGGAGCTTGAATTTTAGAATCTAAGTATATTTATTTAGGTATTATTTATTTTTTCATCAGTATTTTAATAATTTAACTGTAGTATGTCATTAAAAATAAACTGTATTCTTTCAATTTTCGTCTAAAGAAATTTAACAATTATGATATTACCTCTTCAGACTCGGAAAGCAGGCGTGGTATACTAACCGATGAAAGGAATTTTCAGGAACTTCTGAGCGAATAAGCTTCTAGAGAGACTAGCAGGACTTTGAGTCTCAGAACGCAGTAATTTGAACAACGACAACGAAGCTTTTGTAGCTTTAAAGCAGAATTAAAATGGACAAGCCACAAATTATTCTTCATATACAGAAGCCGGTAAACTACACTCTGTTCGATGCCAAATGGATTCCCTGCAGCGCCAAGTTCGTCTCGCTAGGAAATTATGCCAGAGGAACAGGAGCTCTACAGATCTATGAAGTCTCCCATGGCGATGTCAAAATAGTCACAGACGTATGTCATACAACTTTAACTTTGAATATTCCAATAAATATTCAGTTAAGCCTACATGAAGATTCTTGCATAGATCTAGTCTAGATCTAGAATTCTAGACTCTCTGGCGACTGACTAGTCTAGATCTTTTTTTTTTTTTTAACTAGATTCTAGATCTAGATTAGATCTAGTCTAGATTAGTAGGAAAAGTGATGGCCCAGAAAGAAAAAAGTAGATCTAGATTAGTAAATATCCAAAATTAATTAAACTTTGATCTGGATATATGATAACTCATCCAGTTAGAGTTATTAGAAAATCACACGTGTCCACTTAAAATAATTAGTTAGTTTTAGTCATTAGATCTGTTGATCATTATCTGTGGCTATACAGGACTACATCTGCAAGTGAAAGCATATTTCATTCTTGTGGCTGAGTCATGATCATTCTCTTAAGTCATGAAAAATGTGTAGAAGGGTATTTATTTTAACTACCAAATATATCTAATACAACCTTTCAATTTTGATTGTTCTACCTTAGTTGTTAAGACTTTCAAATCTGAGCATAAGACTGGAGATTACTTTCTAACAGAGTATTGTTCTTGAGATAAATTTTCCATCATTATTACTGTGCTGCAGCCATTTGATCTGGATTAACATTATATGTTGATTTAGGTGGAAAAATCAAAGCCATTCAAATGTGGGACATTTGGTGCCTCAAGTTTACAGAACAGACACTTCGCCACAGGAGATTTTTCTGGAAAACTACAAATATGGTAATAAATATGGAATTGAATTCATTTTATCTTGTTGTGTGGAGTATTTCAAATTGCATTTATAAGAGTGCATGGTTTGTTTGTATACTTTGATTGACAAACTGTGATCCGAGAAAAATGTGGGCGCACGGCACATCACGCAGCCGCATTTTTACCCACTTGCCGCACAATTGCCACATTTTTTGCCGTTTTGGCATTTTTTGGGCATTTTGGGGCATTTTTCGGCATTTTTGTGTATTTTAATAATGGAAGTGAATAGAAATTCTTTGTTGATTTTGGACCTTTTTTTTTTAAAAAAAATTTGGCAGAATTCTCTTACCTGGCACGAAAACAAATACATAACTAGTGGTTTCTTTAATGCTGCAACTACAGTCGACCTTTACAGCTCTAAATAAAGTCAGAATGTAAACAATTGAATGATGACGAATATGACGACTGTGGGTCAGAATCTGTGAGTGAGCCAGAACTGGACTCTGAGACATCGAGATCGAGGGGTGACGATAATCAAGTCTGGCTTTGTGTCCTCAAAATATATAGATCTACATAATTTAGATCTGAATTTGGGCCTACTGCTAGCTATGGAGAGGGACTATAGAAGAAGCGGTACGGGAAAAACACAGAAGAGAGAAGGGCTTCCAGTCAACTCTAGGCCAGCGTGACATAGCAATTATGAAGATATGACTGTTCTCACTATGACCCTTGAAAAGCCTACTGGGCTGACGCAATGGCTGCCATCCAAGCAAAAATCAGTATTGTATCAGGGAATGAAAACTTAGTTTTCCGGAGGTTATGTTTGACAACCAATATCTCGTTTTCTGTTTTTAATCATTATTAGTACACCTTTTTTGGAAACTTATGTGACTGGCTGAATGGACTTAGCCCCAGGACTTAAAAATTAAATTGGTTTAAGTTTTGCATGTGTATGGCGGTTTGTCAGGCTGAGGTACTACAAAAGGTGTTCAGCTATAACAACTTTATTCATCGTGACCTTTGATGATAAATGCAGTGACATTAGGTTTTTGCCATGTCCATTGATCTTGTATTTGTGATGTTTGTATTACAATTATGGAGCAAGGATCTGGAGGTTATCCATGTCAGCAGTGCCTTTTTTATTTTTTTTAAAAATATTTTTGAAGGTGTTTAGCTTACCAACCCTTTTATTACTTGTAATTAGACCTATGTTAATATATGCTCGCTAGTGGGCTGTGCAGACTGTTATGTGAAAACATCATAAAGATCTGTTGTAATTTGCACTTTTTGGCATTTTGTACCGCATTTTTTGGCTTTAAAATTGCCATTTTTCTTGGATCACAGGACAAAGTTGTCTTCAACTTCCATTTTCTATCTGTGGTGGATTTTATTTTCATTTCAACTAATTCACTTCAGTCTTTTTATCATGATTGCAGATCCAAAGGGGAGTTCTTGCTGCCACACTCTCCTCTACCCTTTCCCAATGCTAAGTGGTGACCAATGCACTTGTAGAGAGAGAGAAAAAGAGATATAGAGACAACTATGAAAAAGGAGGGGACAGAGGGAGGGAGGAAAGAAGGATAGTAAACAAAAAAAAAAAGAGAGATAACAGTAGAGATGAATAATGAAGATTTCTGATGAAGTTGAATGGATGTAAGAATAGAACAAGACTCTCACAAGATTAAATTTTTACATATGTAGTTACTTTGAGCAGTTATTCATGTCAGACTTTGCTTGATGGTAGATACACCATCAGAGCATTTCAGTCTAGTCAACCTCCGTTAGTCTAAGTTGTTACATACACCTGGGCTTGTCCATGCTGCATCCTTTGAAAAACAGATAAAGATTTAGTGGTGTGCCAGGAATATTCTCTGATTTTATCATGCAGTCAGTCTAAATGACATAATAAAAGAAAGAGGTCCAGTAAATTATTATAAACTGCAGTTGCTCATTTCATAATATGCCTATTTAAATTATCTTTAAAAAAAACTTTCTCATGCAGGAATTTGGAATCTTTAGAATTGCCAGTCTATTCAACTCAGGCTCACAAGGAAATCATTAACTGTATTGATGGAGTTGGGGGCCTTGGCATAGGAGAAGGGGCACCAGAGATTGTGACAGGAAGCAGAGATGGTATGTATTGTCTGCCGAAATACTTGCTGGTTTTGACTATATATATAACAAGTTGATGTTGCTGGAGAAGTGGGAAAGAGATCAACTCATGTCTAGTACAACACAAGTATTAGGCTGGACTTCATTCAATTAGGGACATAGGTGACATCACAATGACAAAGAAGGAAAATGTTTTAACCTATCGTATGACCAGTCATAAGTCATGGAGTTGAATGATCGCTTAATGGTCAGTCCAGAAATGTTTGGTTATAAACAGGTCCAGCTTTTCATTACATAAACACATGCATGTGTGAGCTGTGCGCTTTTATCTTTAGCTAGCTGAGACCTACCCAAACATGTGCAAGGTCTGTAAATACTTACTTGTAAATCAGGACACACATATGTGAAACAAGGGCTTGCCAGGATTAGCCATATAAAGCATTAGACTACTTTTTTCTCACAACCCTTTCTCTCTTCTTATCCTTTTTTCTTACAAAAATGCACTGCCCACCTTCCCTCCTCTATAGCCTCTCTTTCCTTAGTCCTTGCATGTCATGCTAGTCATAGTGCACATAAGATGCTTGGATGTGTCAAAGGTGTAGCCTGCAGTGAAAATCTGATAAAACAGGACTGCTGGGACCAAGCAAAGCCCTATTGTAAGCAATTTCTGTTATAACTGATAGCCTATACAGTGAATTAGAGGAATAGAAAAATCACTAGCCTGTTGTCTTGATTATTATAGGAAGCACTATTTTTCATGGTTAGTTTCCTTTTACTGAATTCTTCAAGTTTTGCATAATTTAGCAAAGAGCATAGTAATGGCGATTATACGACATATCATATTGGAGAAGGTCACAATATGTACATGCATAGTACATGTACTAAATCAAAAGCCTGAGCAAGAGCAACTGTCTCTGTGGATATCTAACACTCAACACTTCACTGGCCTCACGTCTAACTCTCCCCCATCACTGTCCTCAGTATAGTGCCCATCCTTAGCGCGGAAAGATCAAGGGTACCATATGACCTGCTTCCCTCTTCCTATTGTACCAATCCCTTTATGCTTGATCCCTTGAGTACATTGCCATTGGGGCTGAGGTGAAAGGCCAATGTGATAGTCACTGTGGTGATGTGTCTAAGTGATTGTGATAGAAACACGTTATGAATTGCTTGATCCGGCATGCAACATTTGAAACAATGTGATATCATCATTCCGGTATGTCTGATATGCAAATGCACTTACCAGTATTCATCTCTGTTCATTAGTTAACTGAATCAAGAAATGGTAATATAGAAGTTTATCTCCTCTAAGGCTAGGAACTACACACTTACGACATCCTTTCTTTATTCACCATCTCAGCCTGTTTTGTTAATCATATTCAGAATTCTGAATGAGCCATCCCTCTCTCTTCCCCCAAGCAGCTTGGCTGATGGTCTGTGAATGGTAACATACAAATTTATCTCACCTGAGACTAGGAGCTACTTGCCTGAGTTCTTTTCCCACCCCTCCATCTGCTCTTTAATCATATTCACAATTCTTTCTTCCCCCAAGCCGCTTGGCTGATGTCATTGCCCCCCCCCCCCCACTTTATAGCACACCCACTAAACAAAGCAGATGAAGTTATAGTGGTCAAACGATCCTGTTGGTTATTGTACTTGACTCACTTATGTGCCTCATGCAGTCTCGATGTACTGTTAGGTGCATAGGTGTACTATATTGTGAGCACCTAGCGGTACAGGTATCCTGTTATAAGCAATTTGACTGTCATGGACCATTGCTGTATAAGATAATATTTTATTAATGCTGAAGTAGGTGTGGAATGGGGGTTAATGATGCTCATGTTGTAAGTGATTTCCTGTTAAAAGCGATCCTTATAAATGGTTCCGACTGTATTTCGTTTCAGTAATGGTTAGTGGGATCTTGGAACCCTGATGCTAAATACAAAAAAAAAAAAAAAATCAAATCATCCATGCTATTTTTATATAGAGCACTGAATGACTGGCGGTGAAAATTTTACCCTCCATATGCATTGCAACACTTGTATTAAAGCCAACACAGTTGTTTTACTTGCATAGATTTTTTTGTCATTTCTGTAGAAAAATAATGAACTCAACCAAAGACCAGCTCAAGCGACTTCAGGCTTTATAAAATAAATTTAGAGGGAGAGTTAGATACATAAATTAAAACATATCTTTTCCAACAAAAATAATTCTTTTTTATTTTTTTTACTCATATTTTGGGTAAAGAGACTAAATGCTTGTTTGTCTAGTCACAGAGAAACATACAAGTATTTTGGCTGAAGATGGCACATTTA
Organism: Peronia verruculata; assembly: GCA_038406235.1. Taxonomy (NCBI): domain Eukaryota; kingdom Metazoa; phylum Mollusca; class Gastropoda; order Systellommatophora; family Onchidiidae; genus Peronia; species Peronia verruculata. The sequence continues at coordinate 8,021 of JBCAUA010240964.1, read as the reverse complement.
AACCATTAAGTGCAGTTGAGTTGGATATTGGACCAACCTCTTCAGTCACAAATGAAACATTTGTCAGCTAATTTGCCTGTAAATATTATCATGGATTATTGCCGAGACTGGATCTTGGTACTATGATATGTGTTTTATCTCTCTATCACTGTGCAGGTACGGTCAAAGTGTGGGATCCACGACAGAAGAATGATCCAGTTGCCACCATGGAGCCAGGAGAAGGAGAGACAAAACGAGATTGTTGGACTGTAGCATTTGGTACGTTTTTGGGGTTAGAAAAGAGCAGAGGAGGACTACATGTATGTGATTGTCTTTGATTTAGATATCATAATCCTATTGTTAGTATCAGAGGTGATTTTTCAGTTGAAGGGTTTAGAGGAGAAAATGAAAAAAGAAAACTGGCAAAGATTTTCAGAGATATTTTTACCCACAAGTTCATTATGCCAATTAATTTTAATTATAGAAGTCAACAGAAAGAATTAACAAAGACTGATCAGAAATTGTTCTATATTTGCATGTTTTTTGTCATAATGATAGCTATAATCAAATAGTATCATCTATCCTTCTCACTCACTCACTCATGCCTTGACTTCCGTAGATGTCACTGGGGCTCTTGTGAAGACGGGTTCACCAATTTCTTTCATCTTCCTCTGTCTTTCACCACCATCTGGGATTCTACCATACTTAGTCCTGTCCATTCCTGGATGTTATAGTATCGTCTATAAATAAAATATCAAATAGTATAAATAGAAATTGAATTGAAACAGAAACGATTCAGTTGTCCAGTGTCGAGGAAATTAACACGTATATAATTCTCACTTCCAGGTGATTCTTACAGTGCGCAGGACAGATGTGTAGCAGCAGGCTATGACAACGGAGACATAAAACTGTTTGATTTAAAAAATATGTCCTTACGATGGGAGACAAATGTAAAAAATGGAGTAAGTTGTCATACCATCTTGCTGTGTTGCAACATTTATGAATTCTCTGATAATTGATTTATGAATTCTCTGATAATTGTTTTTATGAGAGAAGAAGTAAAGAGAGAATGTCAAGAAATGTCTTTCAAAACATCTTACAAAAGGCCTTTAATTACATTTCATTAACTAGGTCTTCCTAACTGATGAACATTTGTGTGATGGATTGTATTTTCAGTGATCACATTTTGAAATCTTTTCCTAATGTTTAAATTCGCACAAACAGGACGTTGAAAAATGTAAGTTATGTTGTTTAATATAATGTCACCATTAGCGATTTATGATTAAAAAATGTCGTTACAACAGAATAAGATTTTGGCTTAAATGTTTACACATATTTTTCATTAGGAAGAAAAGTAGAGATCAGGAATAAAACACAAACTACATGTGAAATAAACTTATTAAAATATTCAGTGTAATCATTTGGAAAAGTCTTAATTCTTTTGAAATAGATAAAGACAGCATTAGTTTTTATTGAGACATTTCTTTAGAAGTTGGAATGAATAAATTTTTAGAGGGAGAAAATGTAAATTAGGAAGCTTCTTAGACACTCCAGAACCCTTGTGGTAGAAAATACACAGATGTCTTATTATTGATGCTTTTATGTGTATGTAACAATTCATTTCACCATATCTTCAGGTGTGCTGTGTGGAGTTTGACCGCAAAGACATCGCAATGAACAAATTAGCAGCAACAACATTGGAATCGAAATTCCATGTGTTTGACATGAGAACTCAACATCCAACCAAGGGCTTTGCCAGTCTGTCGGAAAAGGTGAAGAGCAAGGCTTGAAGCATAACATCATTTTTGATTAATTCTCATTCCCCAGCCATGTTGGTTTTGCATAATAAAATCTTCGTTTATAACTTACTTTCTGTTAATTGTCACAAAATGAACATTGGAATGTGGAATGTTTTTGCTGCTGCCTCAAGTGTATTATATATGTCCTATTCATTGTCTTTATTTAGCAGTGCAAAACATTCAAATCACAGTAAACTCGTATTTGTTGGTGAACCTTGTAGTTTATCACTGAGGAGTAGGCAAGACAATTTCTTATGTGGATAGCAGCTTTCTCATTTTTCCTCATGCATCTAAACAGCATGTTTTACAGTAAACATCCCAAATTCTAGAAAGATTCACAGTTCCAGCTCAATATTTATGTCATTTTCATCAGGGTTTTATTGTTGAAAATTTATTTTGGCACACCAGGAGTTTTATGTGTAGGAATTTCTGGTTGTTAGAATGTCAAATCTGTGTCAGATAATTTTGAGATCAAATGTTCAATAACTTTGCATGGAAATATTCTTTACTCAGGCACACAAATCAACAGTGTGGTTGGCACGGCATTTACCACAAAACAGAGATGTGTTCATGACTTTAGGAGGAAATGGATCTCTTCATTTATGGAAATAGTAAGTGTTCAAATCTCCAATTTATTCTGCGAGAAATGTCATACTGGTACATGTAGTTCAGAATTAGAAAACTTTGAGTAATTTCTTTGGCTTTTTTGGGGGGACAGAAGGACAATGCTGAAAAGCCAGTAACAGCCATCAAAAAGAAAGAATTTAACAGTGTTTGGAAGGGAGAGAACAAAGATATTGCTCCGCACCTGGTTTGAAATAACAGCATCAACAAAACTGGGGAGAATTATGATAACAAACAAATAGTAGAACACTAGCGAGTTCATAATGAAAAAAAAAAAAAAGGATGACAAAAGAATTGAAGCTGCTGAGGTGTTTATTTGAGGAGGTTGCTCAGGATCAGTTGGACAAGCAGAGGAATGAATGAAGGTATTTTGATAGAATTAAAAACAACAAGAAAGCTTCTGTCAGCATAAATCTAAGAATTAATATTAAGATTAACAGACCAAGCACTATCGAACCAGAAAACGAGTCTTATCATAACTGATTCAGACCACTAGCATGTCTAATCCATGAGGTCAGCTGAAGAATTACTCTATCGGTGTCACTGACTGTAGTGGTCACCATTGCATCTGGTGATACGGCCAGATGACAGATAAAGATGTTTTAGTTTTTTCGCGGAGAGTTTGTAAATAACTTTTTTTTTTTTTTTTTGTTATGGTGCTCAATCCTAATTGATTTGACTTATGCAAGTATCAGTTTGCCTGGCTCATTTTCCTGTATAAAGTAAATTTCATGGTAGCCATCATGTCATTAATGATTTCTTCTCCACAAATATTCCAGTTCATACCCATCTTCTCGGACAAAGAAAGATCAAGATGATGTGGAAATGGGTGTACCAGGCACTGTTGACCTACTGCAGAATGTCACCTTGTCCACCCAGCCTGTCAGCAGCTTTGACTGGAGCCCTGACAAGATGGGACTGTCAGTTTGCACATCCTTTGACCAGACTCTGCGAGTTATCATCACAACTAAGCTGAACACTTTGTGATAGATGTATCCTCCTACAACACTACAACATAAGACATTGTGTGTCTGATTTGGGTGGATGATGCATTAAGATTCCATCATATTAGGCTTTTATTGTGATTGATAATTATCATGCACATGGATGTGACTTTCAGTTCCTGTCCATGTACTAAATTGACCAAAACTTGAGTGAATGTAAGAAGATTGTGTGATGTTCATACTAGCTGGTCTAAACCACGGGATGTGTTGCATTTTGAAATTAAGAATTTCATGCTTTGGGTTTGGTTATTTTATATAGGACTGAGAATTTTGGAAATCATCACTATTCTGATAAAACATCAGAACTTCAAAATTATACCCTTTTCATTTTTCTGGCCCTGTTTGTCGCACATAAAATAAAGCAATACATATTATGCCAACGAAACAACAAAGTTGAATAATTATTTTAAAGTCTCCTTTTTTAGATGAAATTGAACCTCATAATAATGAGATACAAGGTGAAATCAATCCTTAGTCTCTCCTGAGGTGATGATATTCAAGAGCTTTTATCAGACAAGTACGATATCTAAAGAGCGTTAATCCCTATACCAAGTGGATAAGTCTTTATTTTCAAGACTAATCTTCAAAACTGTAAATCATAATAGTCTGTTGAGAGTTGTGAAAGGATGCATTTCATGATAATTTTATCTATTATTTGCTTTTGAAACTTAGGATTCTCACATTTGATTTACTCTTTTTGTCATATCAGTCGTTTTTTTTTTGTTTTTTTTTATACAGTCGAGTCCGCTTAAATCGAATTTACCGGGACCATTCTCATGGATTCGATTTATGAGAGTTCGTCCTCCAGTTTCTTTGACCAGAGAAACAACTCCCGAATTACCTATGAGGAAAAAAAAGTTGAGGAGGCTGCCGCTTTCTCCACATGTTCCCGATGTTTTAATATGGTCGAGTGTATTTGGGAGAATGCCATACTTTTCAGCTATGGCCTTCTTCTTACATCGCACTTCTGTCTATTTCCTGCAGCATTTTCATTTTTGACTCAGTGGAAAGAGCCGCCTTGTTTCTCTTCAGTGGGTTAGAGGAAGCCATCACATAGATCCAGTCAATAAAATAAAGCTAGTCAACCACAGGCAAAAGAACACGATGTATATACTAACTAGAGCTATACCGCCATGCAGTGATTATAACACAGGCGCTAGGCGAAAGCGAAGATGCTTGATTATCGATCGGCATCGCTGCTCCTCATACACTGCCCCCCCCCCCCTCCCCCAAGCGCCCCCTCCGAACACATGGCCCACTTGAAGCCACAGCGCTGGCCCATCCACAGTACATTTATGCAAATAAATTGCCTGATCTCTCTCGCGCCATCCGCGACGCTGTCTCCTTTGTTTCCCCATTTGGTGGGAACCACTTGGAGAGAAAAAAAGCCGATTTTTACCTTTTGGGCGGTACTGGTGGGTTCGATTTAAAGGAGACTTATGGCGGTGGCTTCAGTTTATGCAAGAGGCATTTAATTGGCACAAAGAGAGAACTTGAGGACTCGACTGTACTTCACATTTAACGGAGCTGAACATTTTGTAAAGTTACTTTTTTAAAGAAATCATGAAATTGATGTTTTTTTCTTGTTAGTTTTTTCCAAATCTTGTGATCTACCCGTGTGAGGCTTACTCTGTGCTGCTATTATTGTTGGTTCTTAATTATCAGTAACATTCCGTCCACCATACTATGCATTCACATACATCTGTATATGATATAGCCTGTATCATATGACATGAGCAAAGATGTCAGATAAGATGTAAGTTACCCAGTGCTATCACTAGTGTCAGCAAGAATTTCTTCCCCAAACTGCAGAAAATTCTCCTGCATGCTGTGACAAAAAGTGATCTACATGTATATTTATGGCACCTGAACAATTGGAGAAAACAAAAAGACTTTGTAAATGGTACCGGACTCTTTACTGGACAATCCTCCAATGTATTTAAACAGCAGGAGACAAAAGGTTGTGTCATTAGGAGATCATAGTAATACATTGCAAGGTAGCAAAATATGTTGGCAAATTTGTGATTGTATGCAATGGCATACCTTTGCAGTTTGTAGGATGCATAGCAGATTAGAAAACAAACCGAAAAAGTATTTTAGTGAATACTGAAAGTGCACCAATATTTTTTAAACTGAATCAGTTTGCGATGAAATCTTTAGGTCAGTGGTTTCACTTTTTAGATGAACAGACACATAGGCCCAGTAATATTTTTAAGACGATGCTGTAATATTTGCCATGGGACATAACTCACATTGTCATCCTACTGTACTGTATTATGTAGTTTTGTTTCTTTATCTGGCATTGCTGAAATAAAATAGTTTTAGGTAAAAATACAATAAATATTAAACCATCAGTTTTCAGTTTCATCTATAACATCAGTGGTCTGTGGAGTGTTAAATTTTTTTTTTTACCACAACAGGCACCAGCAGTGTGCAGATCAACAGCTGGTCATGCTGGAGCTACAGAAGTAATAGTACTAATACAGCATTGCGCTTTTTCAGATTGAATAGATCAGGTGTATGCAGTGCGGGCCGTGCATTTTCTAATTCTATACTGGTTTCTTGCTTGTCTGGAAGGTATATGTGAGGTGAATCATTAAATTGTGGTAGATGATAGGTGGACCCCGGGCGACGCATTGTTCATTCGTAGGGAAGATTTCTTTACCTTCTCAGTTGTCGTAGAGACCTAGAACAACTCCTCTGGCTCAACCTGCTGGGACCCTCGACCAGTGCAAGTCCACCCTAACGCTAACATGTAGGTCCGACGAGCTAATTATAGATGGTTGCACTGATCATTGGTGATGAACAGTTACAGATGATATATATATATATACTCGGGGTCCTCCTATCCACTTCCTTTTTTTTTTTAACCTGGTCGATGAGAGAGGCTACTGTCCTTCCACAAAACACTCTTTTCATGATATTTTTGATTATTTATATCCTTATAGACATAGTAGTGAAGAACCGCGACCTTCGTGGGAGATGTAATAAATACAAGCCAAATCTATACCACGATACGACTCAAAGTGCATTGCAAGCGTGTGCATCTCGATAATAATATTTTGGATGATTGAACTGAAAGCTATTCAAAGAAAACGTGTTAAGTGTTTTTGAAAGCGGCACTCTTTCGAACGTACAATTTGGATCAAACATTCTAGCACTATAACTATTCAGTTAATATCGTCGTTTCAGAATAACGTCAAAGAAAGAAAACTATGTTTGGCTTTATGTAAGGAGAAACAAAGATCTTTAAGGAACAAAGTAACTGTTGTGTATCACATATCATATGAATACCTTCAGTAGATTTTGAGTTCATAAGCTTTTATGAGTTTTGTAACAGATTCATAGAATAGATTTACCGCAACTTCTTACAATATTAAACTGCTATAACATCGCTTTATTTTGAGAGTTCTCTGTTCACTACATCTACAGTAACTGGAGACCTATAAGTTACCTGGGTGTTCGCATTATAAGGAAGAAGGTGAAAACGATCATATAACACAGTGTGTTATGTTATTTTTTGACCACGGTTGTGGACAGCTGAGATAACCACCATTACAGGAGATTGAAAAGCTTATTGTTGTTTTTCTTAAGCCTTTCACTCCTAAGAGACAGGATTATCTCGGCTTTTAGAAGCTGCCGATTTTTGCTGAGAAATTTTGTGGGTAGAAATTTGGAATTTGGAAATTTTGCCCGGACAGCGGCGCTCAGGCCTACTCTTACATCGATTTTCAACTGCCAGGGGTTCTTTAACGTGCGTAACACATGGGATCTCAGAAATATATTGGCCCTTATCCGAGAAGGCTAGACGTCGGATTTCCCTACCCACAGGAAGCCATGGGACCGTTGAGTCAGTGAAAAAATGCGGGTTTTCGATCTTCGTGTCCTGTCATCCCCCGATGCAGAACCCGCTTTTCGATCCCGGCACTGTTTTCTCCATGAGCAGACGCCATACCCATTGAGCCACTGCGTCCCCTGTTTTGATCAAGGAAGACACGGTGGCCATATATAGCCTTCTCTGGACCATAAAATGACTCTACGGAAGCCCTTCCGCTGATGGCGGTAGGGAAGCACAAATGGAGGAAAAATGGGAGTAGGGACACAAGAGAAGGCAAATAAAGGCATACAAATCATGGAAAGAGGTCTAGTAGGTAAAACAAAGATGTTTGGGTGTTGAAAGTCCGATCGAAAACTCTTTACGGCTGTTTTTTTTAGCGTTTTTCTCAAAATGCTATTTTTAGTACAAATATGCTATCTACTTTTTTATTTGTGGAGCAATTGCGATGAAATTTGTCATAAATATAGATCAAAACAATATTTAACTTTTGTCAGGAGGATTTTTTTTATATCATTTTTAATTTTTGAGAAATTTGTGAGGTTTTTGTGTCAAATTTTCGAAAAATCGGTGACCTTTTCACATACCAAATTTAAAAAAAATTATAGAAAAAAAAAACAACTAAGAGCTTTATCAAAATTCTGTCCCGAGAAAATTTAGATATTGAATGGTAAAATATGTACACAAAATTACAAGCACTTCGGTTGTTGTTTTTCTTAAGCCTTTCAATCCTAAGAGACAGGATTATCTCGGCTTGTAGAAGTTGCCAATTTTGCTGAG
>JBCAUA010240853.1:0-20436 GCA_038406235.1 Peronia verruculata | reverse complement strand
CACACACACACACACACACACACACACACACACACACACACACACACACACACACACACACACACACACACAATCATGTCCTCGAGACGCATTCATTCCCTCCCTCCTCCCCCCTTTCTCCACTTTCCACATCTCCGTTACTATTAGGCATTAAAATGGTTGCACTCAACCATCCAAACAGACTAATCTACAATTCACATATACAAAGTGTACAATGACATAAGACACAGTGTCCGTTGTGTAAGTAATCGATGCTCACAACTAATGAAACACCTGGACAGAGTCAGTTTCAGTTAAAGCACTTCAGCCTTGAACCCCTTGGACGGAGGACCCACACTTAGATATGATTAACATTAACACTCCGCAGAGCGCTTTGTCAGATCGTGGCATGTGTGCAACTGATCAGCTGATTATGATAATTGAACAGCCACAAGGTCGTGTAATATTGGTCTTTTGTGTATATCAGGAGTATTTGAAAAACGACTTTAAGACCTGGGAATGGCATTTAAATAACCTAAATTCGCTCTCAAAATTCCTTCTACTTCGCTCACCTGAAGCGTATGCACATTGCATGCGTTTCTTAACGCTTAATTTGCTCCGACATAAAGTGTGGTTAGTTTACCGTTAATATGTGGCTTTCTTGTTGACACTATCTCTAGTAACTCTTTTCCAGACTTGCTCTAATTCAACATTTCATTTTCCCCACTTCGTTTCATTCTCTCGCACACATATATTTACCAACAGAAGTACACTTAGCTCTTTATATACACACACTACACTACAAGGAAGTAATTTTTCCCCTTTACACACCTCCTCTCCCCTTCATTCTCAGTGAAGATGTCAGCCTTTCACATTCCATTAATAAACTGTGACTCCCAACATTTTTGCACTCGCAATCCCTTACCCAAAATCTTGAAACCCAAACGACCCCCTACTTTAAACAGCATGATTTACATCCATTTTACTTTCTGTGGTTGAGAGGGAAAGAAACATCTGACAAAAAATGTATGCAATAATTTAGTAATTATTTTTCAGTAAACTGAATAACTATAATGTTCCAAGCTTAATTCACAAAAAGGGGCACAGTTATTCTTACCAATAATAATAATAATAACAATAATAATAACAACAATATCAAAAGTTTTCAACTGGTATCCAGTCCCGCTAGTGGAATTTTATCTCAGGTCATTTCTAGCAAGCCTATGCAACCCCCCCCCCCCCTACCCGGCCAAGGCTTTCGAACCTCCAAGGGGTCGCCACCTACCGGTTGGGAAAACCCCTGCACAAAACAGAATGGAGGTAAGAAGAAAAATAAATAAATAAATAAATAAAAATCTATATCTCATAGGGAGGTTAACTGATGGATCATTCATAACAAGGAATTGCAAAATCTGATTATATCCGGTAAATGAACTGCTATGTCCTTTTATGCATGCAATGACTTGCAAATTCCAGATCACGACTAATCAACAGAGTTACAAACAGAACTCTACAAAGTGAAGAATAACGAACTCTTGCAAATCGATTGCACTGATCTTTCCCACTCTCCTGACCTTTACTATACTACAACTGTGACATTTTATCAACAGTAATGTTAGTCTCATCTTCATGGATGTCTTTGACTTGATCCTTAGACATAAGACTATCCCGAGGCACAAAATATAGTAAACACACAGGTCTTACTGACAGAGACGGGACTGACAAAAGCCATATGCGCTATCTTGGCGAGCAAAATTGGCTAATATGAAGCTTCTGGGTACAAGACGAACAATAATTTTAAAGAATTAAAAAGCAATAGCCAAAGTCAAGTGCACGTGACATAAGTTCTCGCCACTGAACGGTTGATCGAAAGATTCGTCCTGTACCCGAAGAAGATATTTTTCTCTTTTATGAACAAAATACCAACTAAAAACTTTTGAAGTGCCCATTTTTAACGTAGTAAATTCCCCCCCCCCCATTTTTTTTTTTTTTTTTAAATTCCAGATTCGGATTCCAGATGAGCATAGGGGCGGACGGGAGCAAGCTGGTGTTAAACATTTGTAGAAAATTCTTTCCTTAAAAAAAAAATGAGAATCACGAACCCAGGCCTACAAGTATATTACTGGGCCTCAAATCGGCCTCGTAACGCAGATGAACATTGTACAACAAAAGAACGGAAGATCAAGGATGGAGGGCTGTGATGGAGTGAGCGTGCATATGTGTCTGTTCAGGAAAGAAAGAAGGGTTGGGGGGGGGGAGGGGGAGGGAGAGAGAGGAGTATACCTGTAAGTTCTAGAAAAAAATTTCCCCAAAGATGGAAAGCTCCAGAGTCTTAGTATTTAAGGGGAAAAAAGAAGGAAGGCGGAAGGGAGAGAAATACAGAAGAACAGAGATGTTAAAAGTAAATAAAAAAAAGATACAATAGTTCGTTATATACACGATTTCGGCGTATAAGTAGTTTAACTGGATATAGTCAAGAAAAAGCTACAGTCGAATTCAGAAAGTAGGATTTTATATCCACCATATACTTTACATGTACTGCTAACTTACTTAAAAGTTTGTTGTTTCTTATGAAAACTTAAACAGTTTCGAAGCAGTCATCACCACGACCTTCATAGACTGATCAAAGCATCAATGCAAGGAAATTTGGAAAGAGCAAAATGCAAGACGTGATGACGAGGGCCAAAATGCAGTGCAAATTCAGGTCTGTCTGTCTGTCTGTCTTTCTGTCTGTCTGCCTCTATCTGCCTATCCTCCTACTGACTTAATCAGGCTTTACCGTAAAGTCTCCCCTGGTTCTCGGACACAGATGAGCACCACAGCCTGTTATCTCAGAAGGGCCGGGCAACATGGAGCCCTTAAACAGACCAGACATTCTCTGGCGCCAAGGTACAGGACAGGTGATTGCTTCTGGCACTTTCAGGCACATGGCCTTCCAAAAACAGAAACTTTGTGAATGGTGGGATAATAGGATGTGGGGAAAGGAGGGGTGGGGGGAGGAAGGGGCAGCTCCTCCTCCATAATTTAGCATCCCCTTTTCCTACCTTCAGTGTCTTCGGTTCTCCTAAAACTTTCACAGCCATAAAGATGCAATGGGGAAAAAAACAAAAGTGGAGGGGAAAAAAAACTAAAACAGAAAAAAAAAAAACTCATGGAACCAGAACAAAATTACCAGGATGAGAACTTGACCTTGAAACGGATTACTCACGTGCCACAAATAGATCGAAGCTGGAACTCCCCAGACAGCCAGGTAGACTCCCACTCCCACGGGCACAAGACACACTCACACACACACATTATACTGTACATACTCAGTCACACAAGTATCAGTTACACATACATAAGCTGCCACTGTAATTTCCTTCAAATTAGCGAAGTACCGCTATTCCCATCAGTTACATACGTCATAGGGAGGATCCTTCCATTGAGAACAAAGGCTGTTCTACTGTACACATCAGGCACAGAAACACAGGCCAAATAGGAGCTATAATGTTGTCTTCAAACCATCATATCGCATGACGCCAACCAAAACATCTAAACACAGCACATCATTTTCTTCCTTTTTTTTTTTTTTTTCTAATAAGGTGAGATTTTAAATCATAAAATATTTTTTTTTTTCGCGATGTTATTTCCTCCCACGGTAGCTTTTTTATAAAATGTGGGGAATGCTTTCGTGTTTTCATCATCTTCTACGGTCCAAGACAGGTGGAAAACAATAATATATAAAGCATAAATTTAGTGTTCATGAAGAAATAGAACAAATTCCAACAAAACTTCATTTATACAATGAAATGGTTCATACTATAAGATAGATTCGAGCAAAAGGCGAGCAATAACAAAATGTTTATCTTACTTAATGAACGAAGGCGTTATTTTAAAAAAAAATCTGTCACCAAAGTTCTTCATCAATGTAGACAAACAGGTGAGGCTTCATCACTCTTCGTTTTCAAAAAGATCGTCCAGTGTAAGACACAAATGCCTCACTAGATACTTGAGTTCAGGTTGTGTCTATATAACAGAAAACTACGCAGAGTTGCTGTAAGTAGACAGCGAAAACCTTAAAAAGCCCACATTTTCATTATACCGACAGTATGCTCGTGCAGTGGACGAGCGAGCGAGCGAGAGAGCTGGAAAGAGAGATAGAGAGAGAAAGAGAGAGAGAAAGAGAGAGAGACAGAGAGAGCATATGCTCCAGGACCTTTTTTTAATCCCTCATTGTTTATGCATGTTGTGGGATTTCCAGCTGCATGTGTGCGCTGTGAGTGAAATATCAAATGTTTCCATCTTTGTGCACATGTGTTAGGGTTCATACACGTGGAAAAGAAAGAAAGAGAACAAGAGAGAGAAAGATGAAAATTGAGAGAAAAGCAAGCGCGACAGAGATAAAGGTCAGGAGTTAGAAACAAGAGAGACAAGAGAGATAAGAGAGACGAGAAAGGAAAGACAGATGAAAAAAAAAAAAAAAGAAAGGAAAGAGACGACCAGAGTAAGAAAATAAAAAAGTGAGAAAGAACGACGATAAGAGAAGCAGTGCAGAAGGATGAAGAAAATGCGATAATGAGAAACAAACAATGGGAATGGTAGAGAAAAGAGGACGAAAGACACAAGGGGGGGGGGGGGGCACAGAGAGACGAAGGAGGGGCAGAGACAAACAGAGAGAGCGAGAGAGAGAAATGAGCTGGGACAGAGAGAGCAAACGAGAAAAAAAGACAAGAGAAGAGAGAAATGGTGATGAGATAGAGGCGGGAGAGATTGCGGGGCGACATGAGATCCCGGGTGCAAGCGGTGAGTGCGTGTGTTATGTTTTCAATGCCAGTATCAACTTACACGTGTGTGCATGCTCAACATGTGGGTCACAGTCTGTGCAGTTTGCTGCTGAGTGAGTACAAAGTCTGTCTTCTCACAGCGCTCGGATTACGTATATACGAAATTCAAGTAACAATTTCAGCTGATGCTCCGAGCTTTAGCTATAGTTTTCATAGCTGGACATCAGCTGCACTGGGATGACGTTGTTTTCTGTTTAATAGCATAGAGCAAGTAGAAATGTATGCAAACCTATATAAAAAGGTTAGCTATGTTGACAATCGCCGCTCGTGTGGCTGGATGTGACAATCACTATCGTATGGAGGAAACTACTTCTATAGTTCAGATCGACTGAGCATCATAAATACAAATAAACTGAAATGAGGAACGGTGAGAGAGAAAAACATAACCTTCCTCCTCGAGATTGGAACACCCTGATAAAGATCAAACAAAAAAAAAATCACATCTTTCCCCAACACTTTTGATATTTAACAAAATACTTGAAATATACAAAAGTTTGGATCTTCATTAAGGCACTGGAGCAAGAACATCAGAGTTCGATATGAATGTTATTTGATGGAAACGAACACTGCGACTTTCAAAACTGAGGAAGAAAATAAAACTCACAAAATGCAAACTCAAAAGATCACACAACGTACCCACTGCTCGTCACAGAATGATTTTGGTCTATAACTATGCACACATGCAAAGACACAGCATCAGGCAAATGCTACTCAAACCACTGAGACATCTCAGTCTGAGATTAAGGATTTTACAGGAAATGCTCTATTAAAATAGAATATCAATAGCTAGGCACTTAAAAGATAAAATTTATTACACCAAAATTTCAGCTGCAATGCACAGCAAAGACTATCTCTCGGCACTTGACACAAGCATGCAGGCAGGACGAAAGACGTCATACACGACGAAAATGACAGATTTGGATCAGTGGTATGCGAGGTAATTCTCAAGTAAGTTCTCTGCAGCAATACAGGTTTGCTCTCTGTTTAATAAGGAAGTTGATCTAGAAAGAACTGTAAAATGCCCCAAGTTCAAGAAGAAGACCAACAATTCTTAACTTTTGCAAACCTAACATTCAAAGATTCAAGATGGACCCGCCAGACACAGGCAAAACAGCTGTAGATAGATTTGCTTGGCGCATCTCTGTCCCTCGCGCTGTATCAACATTCAAAACAAAATTAAAGGCCAAAAATACGCCGAGAAGGCGGAATCGGACCAGCACAAAAATACCTGCGGACACCACAAAAGTCCATGTTCATCGAGCATTGGTTGAATTAGTCACGAAAGACACTGCAGAGGCAAAGAAGTAGCCCAGCCTAAGTACTAGTACTACAGCACCAGTGCAGACAAAGATTACTTCAATCGTTTGTACAGACGGACATATCCGTGATATAAGTACAGATTGCTCTACTTCGTTCGGTCCGTGCCAAATATCAGACTTCTAACGGCTCAGTGTGACCAAGCCAAGTGGCCGTGCCAAGAAGGACAACATATGCATATAGCCAGCGGAGCGTAAGGCAAAGTTGTTGCCGGTCCAAGTATCACAGGTATGCACTAATGCTCTCTGAACCAATCACTCGGCTAATTCAACCGTCGTGAGCCGATTCAAGATTTCAGTGTCAAAGATTTTAGAGCTGAAATCCAAACATCCAGCCTCGGTTATTTTCCTCGATGTCAATCATAATAATGCCGTCTTGTCATTGACCTTGTTTTGGCAGTTCAATCAATGACGTCACCAGCGTACTCCAGAGGTGTAACGCGCAATAGCTGGTAATAATTCTCTCATTTAACATGTACTCTGGTTTGGATTTCTTTCCATGCGTACAATACAGTAAGACAGCACTTGACTTACATTTTTACCCCTAGACTTAAACAGTGATTTGAAAAATATGAGGTTTTACATGCCTCAAACATGCCTCAGAAAGCCCTATACTCCAACAGTTTTTGTTTTTTTTTTTTGACACCTATATAATTTCACTTCCATAAGTTTCTTCCCCTTTATGTATAAGGAACACAATGAATCGTTGTAATGTGCAAATTTACAAATCACTGACAAAATATGACAACTTAACGGGAACAAATCTATCAAACCGTTAAGAAATCATAATTATTGTATTTAGATAACAGAATGACTCACTGTCACGTTCTCCTGCAGACTGTGGTTAAAGCATAAATACCCAGCTCTGGTTCCACTAAAGCATTGTAAAATACCTTAAGAATGACACCATGAGATCTTGACAATAATATCATGTCTGTGCTTCACAGGAACGGAAGCTGAACTGCTTACATTAATATTTTTATCTCATGCTCGCTAGCGTATGCGTTGACTCGTGTGGCCCAGTGTGACATATATGATAGAATAGAAAAAAAGTTTTGTAAAAGGTGTGGAAATCACAGATGTTTTGATGAAATAAGCATGCTCTCTTAATGACAAACGAATAAAATAGATATCACAGTGGGATGCTGACCTCTAGAGAAAGAAGATCATGATATTATTTTACAGTATTTTGCTTTCATAGCTGCAAGGTGTTCTAAAGGGTTAAGGCTTCTAAAGCGTTAAGTGACCGAAAAGGACTTACGTACTTCGGCAAAACGCCACGCCTATTTCCTCTCTGAAAACTGTGGGGTTCGAAAAAATCGAGATTATAATGTATTTTCAACACAAAGCGAACTACAATGTCGTGGACAGTTATACTTGAACAAGTGGGGAAATAATGAAACTGATCCAATAGCGTTTTGTCAAAGCCCATTTAGCTGAAGGTTAACAGAATTCACTCAGTACACAAACAACCAGGTCCATGATATCAAGAACTGCCATGAGGATGGCTGATTGTTTTATCTACACACTTTCCGGCCTAAAGGAACAAAAACTGGCCTGTGTTCGGGATGTCTGTACCATATACATGTATCTTTTATCGCCACTACAAACAACTTCAGCAGCTCTAGTCAGCCAAAATACTCGGCTTAGTTTGAAGGGCCAAGATAATCCTACTTATATGATCAAATGCTTATATATACACACACACACACACACACACACACAAAGATATTTAGAATTCTTCAGCTTCCTCCTGAAATCGATAGGAATTCCAGAACAGCTGATATGAAAAGATGACAAATAAATCTCTGCAAATATATCCAGACTCGCACGAAAAGATGCACTAAAGAACGAGTATTCACAACATCTGACTTGAGAAAACATCCAAAGATTTCCTCTATCATCAAAGAATAAGAAGGGTTAAGTTCTAATACCGAAAAACAGAGCAACCCAACGAGAACTTCTTCGTGACAGCAGACATCAAGCTACCTATTATCAGCATGACGACTCCTGGCTTATCTTTTGTTAAGCTCTTGACCTGCCAGCTGATACACCATAACTCGTGACACTACTCGGCCTCTCCGAATGCCACTGCTTACAGACAGACATCCGAGTGTTAACGTGACAGATAATCCAGTTACCTAGAGCGGGTACGCAATCGGTCAAGATGGTCGTGAAACAAGAGGTGCCGTAATATGGAGAGCACTCTCTTGGTGCTTACAGGGGACATATTTGGCCTCAGCATTGTAGTGGTAGAAGTCAAGAATTCCTGATATCGTTGAGCTAGAGAAGCAAGAAGGTAAGAGAGAGAGAGAGTGAGAGAGAGAGAGAGAAATAGAGTGGAGTAAAGAAGAGATGGTCGAGGGACAAGGAGTATCGTAATATGAAGGACACCCTGGCCATATTTACATTACAAGGCAACATCTGACCTCAGTATTTATGATCATGCAGTGGTAAAAGCCTCGAATTCATTCCTGATACTGTTAAGCCACCAAAGCAAAGGAAGGTAACGGAGGCAAAGGAAATGGAAGATCGATAGTGGATGGAGAGAGCTCCAGAAACACCATGTATTGCGAGAGACAGGTAGAGAGGGTGGGGGGATATAAGGACAGAGAGGTAAGATTTTCAACGAGACTCACAAGTACTCAGGGTATAAGGGTATCAGTTAAAGCCTGAGAAATGACAGGAAGAAGTGTTCAGTACAGCCTGGTAGATCCACAAAGAACGAAGGAAGAGAACGGTGTATACAAAATAATACAACGAAATCATACAGGGGAACACTCCTACCCTTGAAGCAAAAACAGAAAATTGGCAATCATTCAAACGAATAATGATAAATCCACAAGCCTGTCTTAGAGGTTTTTTTTTTTTTTTTGCACTGATTTCACCGCCGCCGTTTTTCAAGTCCTCATGTGATATTTGCTTTTGACAACACAGCACCGAGGAGGTCATAATATTTTTTTTATGATTACCCATAATCTTTATGTCATAACTTCTATGATTCTCTTTTCGACACAACCATTAACAGTGGGCGTTACATCAATTGTGTGGGTGTGTGTGACAATATCTGTATGCATATGAGTGTGTGTGAACGAACGGTACGTAATTAAAATCTCAAATCATAACGGTTTCTTTATAAATTACATAGCTTGCTTTGCATTATCGATTTAAAGAATAACAATGACAATAAAAATATACAAAAATCTGAAGCTTCAATTTGACATGGCCAAATGAAGAACGAATTTACAATATGATAAATTAGACAGCAGGCTGTCTCAGCCACGAATCTGAAGTGCCAAACTGACGGTATGCGGATCTCGTCATTGAATACATGTTACTCAAGACTGGAGCACTTGAAAGGACGCCGACATAGATTCTGTAAACATACAGATTAAAATCCGTAACACGAGTCCGGATAGTCTATCAAGACATAATGCCACAGAAATCAGCGAATCCCTTAAGGCTGGTTAATAATTTCACTTAAAACGTCTAGCTAAGATATGCACTGTCAAACCTGTTGTGGTGACCTCGCCTCGCATAAAAAGACCGTAAATATCCATCTGTATTCCTGGGAATCAGATAAAATTCTATGTTGATTGGTGTAATGAAAATGGTATCATAGGATACTGCGGGAGCTGAAATCCAGTGAAATTACCTGGAAGACAGACAGACAGACAGACAGACAGGCAGGCAGACAGACAGATAAAACATTTTGATCTACACCTGTTCAAGACTGAAAATGAACACCTCATATCGAGACGTGTCTGCCTGCTCGGTCTTCATACGTAGAGAAATACAGAGAGAGACCGACACCTGTCACACTTGTATAACGCACAGCTAGCTCACTAGTAAAGATTGGATTTCCCCCTGTAGAGTGACAAAGCTGGGAAAGTGAGGATGAAATCAGGCAGAAGACAGAATACACTAAACACAGATCCAGCCTTTATAACGGTTCGTGTGTTATTAAATTTCCCTGTTCAGACGCTGTCTTAGCGGTCAAAGACTCAAAAGAGTCGGTACAAAGCGACAAAGCCAGAGTTCTTTGAGGCAAGAGCAATAAAGAGGAACTAATGTCCAGGACTTTGTAATCTCTACCAATCTCTGCCAGTAGCTCTGCTAGCTGTCAATGGGCCGTGTGAAATGAAACCTCGGCCTAACCTCGGGTTTCTCTCGGCGTTTGATCTTGAAATCTCAAAAGACCACTGGTTGTTTGAAACTATATAGTAATGGTTTCCTATATCCATTAATATAAGCCTTTGGAATATTGAAAGATACACGACCATTAGGGTATCTTGAAACGAATAGCCCATATCTTTCTATGATTAGTTGGTCATTCACAGATCAGAGCAACTAACATTAGGTTTCTACAAATAATAAAGACATAGCCTTCGCAAACGTTTGATAGACAAGAATAAGTTCACAAGATTTCTGAAGCTCATCATCAAAAACAAGATCTAACAACTGAAACAAATAACTAGAAGTCAAATTATTTCAGTAGCAAGGTGGATATTAGGCCTCCAGAAGACTGCAAAGGCACCTGGGCTGACAACCAACGATACATTAGAGAGGACACAACATGCCATAACAATGAAAGGCTTGAAAATGAAGCAAATTCTACTGAAAATATTTCTTCCTTATATCTTCTCTCCAAGAGGAGTGATTCAATCTAATTATGGGTGCATCTTAAGTTTTAATGCTTTGATAGATCAAAAATGCATGGAGTTAGACCCAGACCGAAAAATGACGTGTGACAATCACTTCAGAATATATAGGAGCAGCTATCGCTTCCCAAATTTTTGCCAAAGTTAGCTCGACCCTACAGAACCGTTGGCTGTCTACATGGACACCACTGACAATCCTGCGGCCCCATCAATGTTTCAGTAGCTATTGATCTGTCGCAGACCTTAGGGAAGAGTGTATGGGGAAAACGATTGGGGGGGGGGGGAATGGTTTCATTTTGGGAGGTGGGAAGAGAGAGGGGTACGCACGCCCAAGAGGACCAGTGGAGTGACAAGCAAGTAGGCTGAGTGATAGACTAGGCAACTGACCTAAATGGGAGACATTCATGGATGGAGAGAAAGGATACAGGAAGGAGTAGGCAGAAATACAGGGTGGGAGAAAAGGATGCCTATTGTGAATCACACAATATTTTAGACCTTTTCGGAGATACAAGACAAAATAATCAGAGTGGTTAATCTAACCCAAAAACTCGCTGCATCTATACACATTCTGGCCATTCTGAACTTTGATGACTCATCTTGCCTGCGGAATAGGGGAACGAATTCAGATACATCTATGGGTTCGTGAGTTCCTTCGGAAATAGAGGAAAAGAGTCCATTTCTTCAAAGTTGGCCAAAATCCATGAATCAAACTGATTCTGCTGAAATGTTCAGCTTCACGTGAGATATCACTATGAAAATGCTGCAAACAGACGCAGCTTGTCAATTGTCTAGCCTAGTGGACATTAAGACGAAAAGATCAATCATCAAATAGGAAAAACTATTATGATGGACCAAATATACGAACGACAATCATCCCTCGGATAAATCAAAAGGGAAAAAAAAAAAAGGTCGTATAAACTCTAGGAAACAGAAAGACATGTGCCTCCTTAAAAAAAGACACACCAAAAAGAAATGTAGCCCAAGGAAAAAGACAGCCAAATACCCCTATTTCTGACCTCACAAAATACCCTAGTCTTTGACCTCACACGTACAGCGGCGAGTCCCATCGCGATCTATATTGCTTTACCCGGCACGACTCGTGAGCTCAGCCGACCTCAGATCCAGAATGACATCCTTGAATGTATGTCCACAGTCCACACAACCGATCCCAGCAAAAAAAGGGCAGAAGAAAAAAAAAAACACAAAGAGTATTTTCTTACAAGGCCCGCAGAATTCACTCTTCGATCCCATACTACAAGAGAAAGCAACAGGGCATGGCCAGATCACGGTGGATATCGAGCCGTCGGTTCTCTTTTAAGCCGGCCGAGCTGTCGGGCAGAGGGCAAGGATTGGGAAAACATGACCATTGGTTTTGGCGAGCTGGGAACGAATTCATAAAGGAAATGGGGGGGAAAAAAAAGATGAGCGACTCTCTCTGTCTGCAACAAGGAGTGAACTGAGAGGGGAACCCTCAGCACCCTGTCAGAATTCTAGAGGATCCCTCTAGGTACTACTCTCCACAGCGGTGATAATGTAAAGCATCACTTCTCTTCTCCCCCCCCCCCCCCACCCACCCCTCTTTTTCTCTTTCTCTGGTTGTGAGATGGAAATGTGCACGGATAGAGGCGGAAGAAAAAGTAACATACACAGAGGCAAAGCCTATCATACAACAGTTTTCACAAGGTTCAAGGGCTTCAAGCCTTTCACTAGGCACCAAGAGATGTATGATTACCCAACTTAACAGGCGACTTGAGACAGAGACAGAGGATCTATCTGTCTCCAGACAGAGGATTTTATTAAAAAAATAAAATATTTAATTTACCAATTTTCTCAGCGCTTGCCTATTTCACTCCCAAGTGACATACATATGATTTGGTTATTAAATTATCCATTTTTAATAAAAGCTTCTCTGAAGGTCCTGTCATGGACTTTTATAAAGTTATGCTGGAAACATGTGTCTTATAAAGTTGAATTCTAAAGGAATAGTTGACTAAGGAGCCTTAATATCTGTTCATTGTCACGAGATATTAACTGATGCCTTACTGTAAAGGAAGAAATATTCGAGCTTTGCTTTGGAAGGTGGCGGAGGTGACAGCCAGTACAATGTTGGGAACCACTGACATAACGTAAATCTCTCTCGTTCATGTCACTGTGGTCTCAGGGGAAAGAGAGAGCCAGCTAGGATCCCATGTTATTAATACACTTTTTGCTGTTCCTATGAGCTGTTCCAATGAGCAGAGATCTCTCTAGGACACGACAAAATCGACTAACTGCCTCCATCATGGGAAAACTGACCCATCTCTCTTCCATATGTCATTAACGGCATCAGGATGATGGATCTGCTCAGCGTCATTCTCCTCATCCAATGATATT
Source organism: Peronia verruculata (assembly GCA_038406235.1). Lineage (NCBI taxonomy): Eukaryota > Metazoa > Mollusca > Gastropoda > Systellommatophora > Onchidiidae > Peronia > Peronia verruculata. Next base: position 7,281 of record JBCAUA010240853.1, on the reverse strand, counting down.
AACCATTTCTTGTTTTTTTCTTTTGTGTCCATGTTATTGCCTTTCCTTCCTTTAAGCCTAAAAATCTCAAAAATCAATTTCCTCCCCAGCGCTGCTTGAGCCTTGGAAATGGTATTCGTTTTTTCTCTTTCTCTCTCTCACTTGATCCCGTCTTCATTGCTTTTTTCTTCTTATTCTCTTTATTTTCTATTCAATGAAGATGTGTTACAGCTTAATTCTTCCTACGTAATCTTCTCATGTTACTGAGTTTCGCGATTCTTTTTTTTTTTTTTTCCCTTATTTCGTCGTCTTTTCCATTCCTTTCTCTCTCTCTCTCTCTCTCTCTCTCTCTCTCTCCTTCTCTATATCCCCCTCTCTCTCGCTCACTTTTCTTTGATTCTTTCTCTCTTCATCTGGCCCTGCATCTCACAATCGGTCTGATTTTACTTCTAATATCGCCAGCCGCGCTAATTCAGTCATTTCTTAGCAATCAGCCCCAAGAGTTGTTTATTTCATACTATCCACCCCCCCCCCCTCCCGTCCCTTCCCTCTCCATACTTCCTCCATTTCTACTTGGGCTAAGCCCTTCTCTAAGCCAATTTAAAACGACCTCTCTGTTGATCCGGTCCGTGTCAACATAAAAAAGAACTCTTTGTTACATTGAGTACATAGACCTAAATCTCCAGATCTCCGCCTACGGGAAGACCTACAAGAACTGACATAGGTCTCCCACGGCATTATAACTACAAGACGTTACGGCGAGACTGTTACGAGTAGGCCTACAAGTCTAGAAGAAAGAAAACATGCTGTGGCTGGAGGCGCCCGTTGGCATTGATTGAAAAGTCTCACCTTGCAAAATCAGTCAGGCGAAAGTTTAACAGCAAATTTCTTCCATTGTTCCCACGCATAACAACACAAATAGCTTCCCCATGGGGTATTTAACTAAGTGAGGTCTTTAACCGCCAGCCACACGCATGCGTAAGTAAACCCAACTGTTGTTCTCTACAAGACACTTTGAATTTGCAAGAAAACACTCAGAAACGGATCAATCCCTCATTTCGAGATAAGAAATTTTAAGTACCCCACCGAAATAGCTCCTACTTGAGGGAAATCAAAATTTTAATTTCACGTGTAAGCTGTCCTTAAGCTTTTATCTGTCGACATAAGATGTGTGATGAGTGTTCTTGGCGCGGTGTACGTGATCACAATATGCGACTAGGGAATTTGGTATTTGTCTTGGGTAACAATTCAAGTTGTTTTCCTTTGAGACAATAACGCCTTTTGTTTCAATTCTAGGGATACAATATATAGATATACAAAATATCACATTTTCAGTTGTTTGAGGCTGCGCTGACAAAATATCCTGCTAATTTGCAAGAGATTAGTGTCATAAATTATATAGATATACAGAACATCAGAAAAGCTATCCCTTTGTTAAAAAACGAGTGCTTTTTATCTGTTGCGTATAGCTATACAAAGTTCTCAGGGCATGAGCAAACTTCATTCACGAATCAAAACGTTTGCTTTCAGGAAAATACAGACTTCCCACACAGGTTCTTCCACTGGCAATGTTTCACATCCATTTTTTATGTTAGGTACCTGTACCTTCATTCTCTGCCATTATGGGAAAGATAAGGTTCTCTCAAGTTGTGGAAAAATAATTACTAGTTTGTTAGCTCCATATTACTGATGCACTCAAGGGAGTCAAGTCTTCTCATATGTGGGAATTTGTGCTTTCATCAGCCATTGTCTCCCTTTGTCTTTCATAACTAACCAAGCGCTGTTGTACCTATTTCCAACTTAACAGTTTCGGGCCTTCAATGCACTTGAAGACTGAACAAACTTCCCATTGGAATTTGATGTTCTTGTTTGTATTGCTTGATCTCTGTTCTCATTGTTCAAGCACTTTTTTGAGGAAAATTTTGTAATTTTCTCTTTTTCAAATAAGAGTTATCTATCCACTGTGTTTTAAGTTTCCGTCCTCAACTCTCTTCCTTGCGCAGCATTTGATATCCATGTTCCTTTGCTCATTTACTGATTGATTGATCTCATGACGTTGCCGTCGTAGAGGGACCGATGGAGCAGTTGACCGTTTTCCGCCAGTCCTGTCTCTCCCTGGCCTTCCTTAGTAACTCACTCATGTTTAATCCCGTCCAATCTTTGATGTTATCCATCCATGTCTTTCTCTGTCTACCACTCTTGCGTCCCCCTTCGAGCGTGCCTTGCATGATGGTCTTGCTGAGGCCGTCGTGACGAGTGGTATGTCCGAACCACGTGAGTTTACGTCGTTTGACAATTGATAAAACGGGTTCGAAGTAGCCAATTTGAGACTGCATTTCGGTTCTTACTGTTGCGTTGGTCTTGTGTTCTGTGTACGAGATGTGTAAGACATTTACTGATGTCCTTCACTAAATCCTCATTGTATGATACCACGTGTTCCACAGTAAATCGGCAAACCTAGAAGTCGACATTGTAACAACACACTGATACATCATAGCCTACTTTACTTTTAAGATGAACTCTTACCTTCAGGATCATCTTGAAGCCATCAGGAAAAAGAGGTGGTACATCCCTTTCAAACTCCTTTTCTTCCGTTCTTCATTCGCCTTCCATTCATCAACCCACCCATCCATGCATCTAAGCATCCATCCATCCACCCGTCCATTCATCCAACTATCCATCCAACTATCCATCATCATCTAGCCAACCACCGTCCGCCCGTCTGTCCGTCTAATCATACATCCCTCATGTCCGTCATCTAATCACACATCCATCCATCCATCCATCACTCACCTTCCATCTGACTGTCATGCTTATTTCTGAGTTCTTGGATTTCCTCTAGATGAGAGATGCGAATACCATTCATCTCGAGCTTTGTCTCGTTCTTCATGTCGGCCATCTGCAAGGGACAACATGGGACACACACTGATCGTGATGCCATACGTAAATCAGAACAATTCATTCATTTCATAGTTACAAAAGTCACATTTTGTACAAAGATTATTCATTTATTGAAGTGAGTGACGCTGGGTGTGACAGCACAGATGCTGCTGCTTCTGCATTTGTTGTTGATGTTGTGAGGACAATGATCGGCAAGACAATTACTGTTCATTAAATTACATCACAAAGAATGTCAAAATATTATCATTTCTAAATGGATCTATGAAAGCTTTATGTTAGTTCGCAATACCAAACAATTTATAGTTTTAAAGCATAATGTCATATTTAAGTTGCCCACAAATATGAATATAGAGATAAAATGCAAAATTTTCCTCTAAAAAGCTTTAACTTGTGTAATTGATAAGAACTAAATAAATTATCAGCTATCAATGCTCCCACCATCGCAACACAACAACACAAACCAAACACAAACAAAACCCTACAAATTATCGTAAGAACAATGTTTCAATAAATATTGAGAACGTATTCAAACTTGAACATCAACAGCTCAGATGAGGTTGTAAGGAAACTATAACATTGAACCAAAGTATTCTTTTAGTAGGTAAAACTGGGTGAGAATTTTCTACAACTCACCTGTCTCTCATACGACTGTTTCATCAATTCCAGCTGTTTATCATAGTACTGGTGCACTGAAACAGGAGAGCAGACAAGGCATATGAGATAAGGCAAACTTTATTTGCCCCCCAAAAGAAAATTCCAGTTATACTTAATACTCTTACTCATAAGAGACATAATATGCATGCAAAATATACCCAGAGTCATATCCATATGAGACACGACACGATGAAATCAGACTCTCGTCAAATTTTGAGCATAAAGAGTTATTAGCATCACTGTAAAGATCAATCATTTCTCTTTCTGCGTGTGAAAAAAAAAATTATTGTTCTACCTTAAGTAACATTGAGATATTGGCAATTAAAGACGATGGGGATGACCTGTTGCTGCAGCTGAATTTATTGAGAAAAATTTTAATGGCTGATCACTTTTGTAAATCCTTATTAATCCTTGTTTCTGCATGCCACTAAATTACAATTTTCGGGCTTTTACTCGATTTACTTCAGTAAATTGAACTCTAAAATGCATGACTAGATTGATATAGAAGTGTTTGATGAAGAAAAAAAAAATATGTTAGAAATTCATTCACTGTTGAAAAACGCGGGATTTCTTCTGTCCGCTCAGTTTGATCAGCGCCTGATTTCGTCGTGTTGCGTCTCATTATAATATAGACAAAATCATTACAAATCGCATCAGAACGAAACGGAGAAAACGCAAGAAACACTGGCGTCTTCGACAGGCATAATTGTTGAGGGCAGAAATTAATTTCTGTAGATTCTGGATTATTCGTAAATGCAACAAAGCGTAGCTATTTCGGAATATTTAAATGGTTATAAAGTAGCTACAGAGTCTTCCCAAGACAATCAAAGATTGTTCTCTTCTTTGTCTGAATCTGACAATATTTGATCTATACACCTTTTCGCTGTGTGATATTTAATTTCTCTACACCTTACAACATGTTTCGCAGGCAAGTTTATTTTCCAGTTGGAAGACAAATTATAATTATGTTGATCGTACGTTGAGTCATCAAATATATTTTCATTACCAGCCATTACCAGTCTGACATAGAATTAAGTAAAACCTGTCACTGTTGTCAGTTAAATGGACTGTGCAACCTGTCACCTCTTCCATTACCAACATATGTCACCAACTTTGAAAACCCAAGCAATTCACTGTTTTTCTAATACCTGATGTGTGCATTACATGTGCGCAGTTTATTGCTAAAATTTATAACTTGACTTCATATTTGGTGATACCTAGAGCTTGAAACGTACTATTCTACCAACAGTCTTTTTCTGTCTCAGTAAAATGTCCATTTCATCCTTTGTTTTGTTCCACACACATGTGGATAATTTACTGATGTTGTGATAATTTACTGCTGAATAGGTAAAGACATTCATATACGCGCCACAGGACAAACAGATATTTCTTCTAAGACTGTTTTATTCACAAGTCTGTTTTCCCTCCAATGAATTTGTATGAGTCTTATGTTGTGTCCGCATGTTTCAATTTCTACAAATTTGCATTAAGTTCGGTTAATTTACAGTGTGAATTTGAACTGATAATACAATCCTCTAGGCGGCCTTTGCACAACTAACATCTTTGCATTCTGGGTTCTCTTTTCATGTTTATTCTTTATTGTCTCTAATCGTCACACATTTGAATTGAAGGTTGCATTATGTGTGGGTAATCTACCGCTGCACGTGACTAGCTTCATTCATTTGTAACTCAGCCGTTTACCTGGTGATAGTATACTTTGTTCTAAGATGTTTTGTTTACATTCACACTTGATATCACTTTCAATACACGGACTTGGAATCTCATTTGTGAACATCGAAAATCTCTGGTTCATATGTGGAAAATGTACTGTTTGAATTGACAACTGTTTTCAAATACCAACACTTCATTCAAGGAGCTCTCCTAAGGCTGTTCACAACTGTGCATTTGTTTTAACTCACTCTGAAGTCTCGAAACTAAAAAAAACTCTCTGCACATAAAAGTCTCAAACACAACTGACAAAACAGAGCTGCTATTCTATTCATAGATGCCTGCGAGACTCACTTTTATCCACGTTTGAGCCCATTTTGAAGTCCTTATAAGGCACAGCAGTCGCGAAACACAAGCTGGTATGAATGAACTACAGGTAGGCCTGATATAATGATGTTTTCGAGATGCACCATCTCACCATCTCACACCGTCTGGCTCATAGCCAAACAAACAAACAGCACACAAAAAACAACAATTAAAATGAACGTGTCAATTTACACAGCTACTGAACCAGGTTAACCAGTACGGCAAGTGTGTACGACAGCTTGATATTTGAAACAGTGCAATGAGAGGTAAATGTACGCTACAGTTTTTTGATGTGTAACATATTGGAACTCCAGTGACATAAGGTAGTGCATCTAACATTTTGAAAACATTTGTTTATTCCCTATTGGCCGGTAGGATATACTGATTCTCCATTTTTCCTGAATAATACATAGCTAAATAGTAACAATCACTAACACAAGACTGCAGTGAGTTATGATATGTCCTATAGGAAACCATTGCTCAAAGCTGCATAGTAAATCTCTGTGAATGTTACTCCGTTTGCTTTATGATTCACATATTAAACAGATTAAACTACTGCTTTTAGAGGCCATTATTCTCTTAGATTTGCTCTGTCTAGTTTTGTGCTTGCAAATATCTTCCATTGTCCTATATTTGAACTAGCTTACATCTGTAGCTTATCTCTTTAACAGATCATTTAGTCTATCCTATAGATCCAGGTGATCAGCATCTTTTTGATAGACCATTCAGTCTACCACTATGCGTGTGCAAGGGGGTATGTTTCACTACGGGACCACTCACATTTCTTGACGGCCTCCTCATGCTTAGTGCTAAGCTCGTCCCTCTGTGTGGTCAGTGCCGAGTTGTGAGTCTGGTCCAGCTCCTGGGTGCGTTTGGCGTATTCCTCTTTGCCTTGCTCCACCAGACTGAGCGCTTCCTCCACCTTCTTGGAAACCTCCTCTTTTTCCTGTGTCACCTGGCTCAGGTTTTTATCCAGCGTCTCTTTCTGGGCCGTCAGGTCAGCTGTAAGAGAGAATAACACGAGGAAAATGAAGGAACTGCATCATTGACAAACGTGGACATTTATACAGGCTGTTCGTAAAGTTGCCATACAGTTAGCTGAAAATATATCTGTGAAATAGGCATACTAAAAACAACTCTGTGAAATTAAATTCTTGGAAAGAACTGTCTCTTGGGAAATTTGCGTGGATGAATTGAAAATTATCACTGTGCTTGCATCGAAATAAATAATCAGAATTTCATAACTTGCATTTTTAACGGGATGGAACCCCACAAGTAACTGTATGGTAACTATACGGACACCCTGTATATTGTTAACTTGCATTAGAAAAATAAATGGAATAGTATAAGTCTTACTTAACATAATAAAAGCCACTCACATACTGTATGAAACGTCTTTGGGGTGCCAGTAAAGCTACTTGCCTTTGCAAAGTACAAGAAATATAATACACGCAGCATAAACAAGTAAGGGGGAAAACTGGTACTTCAAACATACGGGGAAAAAATTCCGAAAAAAAAAATGACACAGTAAACAAACAAACAAATAAAAGTTTTAAAAAATCATCGCATAGTGGTTTTTCTGTTGCTCTCGTTAAATAAGAAGAGAATTTTCCTTTATATATATATATATATTATTTACAATTACAAGCTCCGTACCAGGAACAACATCTGCATTGGTACGTGGAATGTAAGAACACTGAGGACACCTGGAAA
>JBCAUA010240743.1:0-20438 GCA_038406235.1 Peronia verruculata | reverse complement strand
CCTCAGGGACTCTTGGTGGGATTTGAACCAGTGCCGTTTGGTTTTCAGTCCAGTACTCTAACCCCTATGCTATGCGTTCCACTGTTTTTATGACATAACCTATTCTATTTAAATATCTACATTACACGCATTGTATAAATGAACAAATACAAACAAACAAACAAAAAAACAAAAAACAAAAAACACACACACAAATAAACTAATTTGAAAAAAAAAAAAACTATATCCGTCTTATTACTTGAAACACGATAAATGGGATATTCTGAGAAAGAAATCCTGTATTACATATATATATATTTTTCTGAGATTGTTGGTTTTACCTGTTACAAAAAGAGAGAGAGAGAGAGAGAGAGCAAAGCTACTTTTTTCTTTCTTTCCAATGTTTTTTTTACATCTCATCCCCCTGGCAAAGATAAGAAAGCTTGCTTACTTTCATGAATAAGCGGATTGTCCCATGTCAGAAAGTTTTAGAAAAACACCGTTAACAACTTCCACCCTTGAAAATTACATCATTTCATGAAACATTTATTTTCTTATGGATATTTCCTATCTGATTAGAACAGAGTATTGAAACTAAACTTCCTGCTTTCTTTAACAGACACTGCTCACTGTCGGAAGTGTCTCAAATCTTGACATTTAGAAAGATATGGGACAGTCTGCTTGTTCCTCAATACTTTCCATGCGGATTAATCTAATTTGAGAGGACAGTAAAAAGCATTAAAAGATATTTTGACGAAAACCTCTTTATATCCTCAAACAGAGAAATATATTCTTTGAAATCGTACATCTATGACGTAAGCCTTCGTCGTTTCTGTGCCTAAAGAATACATAAAAATGGACATTTTGATTTGTTGCAAGCATTGAAAGTGTTAAACCTTTAGATATTTAACCCTTAAACCAGCCAAGGGTTAAAACTCTATATCAGATAACAGACTGCAAACTTCAGATTTCATTCTGGAGTCTGTCACGCTGACAAAAAAAAAAAAAAGGCACCTCTTGATTCTGGATGATCATCTATAATTTGGGGGGAAGGCCATACAAACAAATGCTAGCCCCAAGAAAAAATACCAAACAAAACAAAGACAGCACAACACCACTTGAATAAACCTATCTGTTTCAATAATTTCCCTGTAACTTGATCTATATAGCTACACCCAATTCAAGCACCCAGAAAAAACAGCAAAGGCTTGCACAATGCAATACTAAAGCTGCTGTTGCAGACTTTCTGGAAATTACTCACAGACAGAGAGAAAACGATTCTTGTGTTATCTGGTATCTGAAAATAATGTTCTCATCGTTAGAAGAGAGGCGGTTACTTAATGTGAGATGTATGGAAATATAACTTAGATGTATGACATAAAAGACAAAGAGGAGTGTGGGATACAGGATGATGAAAGAAAGAGTAACATTCCTCTTTATTTCCTTCCACAGCTGTGAAAATAAATCATGTTATCACAGTGATAATCTCCCATCATTAGATAAAACTAAACAAAAACCAAACAAAATTGGAAGAATGAAAAGGCTAAAACTTATCGGGAAAATTGGTGGGAGAGGCGGGGGAGGGAGGGGGGGGGGTTGCATGGGAATATAGCCAGACCTGCTTGCTTTTCTTTAATAATTACAACGTATGAGATGACATTTATCTTATGTTCAATCACGGTGGAGACAATAAATACTAAGATCTCTAAGATAACAGAGTAAAACTGAAGAAGTTAAATTCTGTGCTAGAAGCCGGAAGAGAAGAATGATCAACATAAGAAATACAGTGTCTTTATTTAAGTGCAGTTATCAGAGTCGACACCCACTGTTTGGAGCTCCAGGAAAATTTTGAAGTCTTGTTAATTTGAGCCAAAAATCAGACTGAGCCTCGCCTGTGATCTGATATGTCTGTGATTTGAAAATTACATGAAACAGCCACAAAAAGGCAGCCACTGGGTGGTCACAAATGATAATATGTATCAGACTCTTTCTAATAATTAACAAAAGCAACAATTTGCAATTGAAAGTTCAAAGTTCTGTTTCAAGCTAACTCCCTTTTGTTTTTCTGTTTTGCTTGATCCTAGATTGCAGACCTAAGTTCAAACAAGTCAGAAAAAAAGAGGGGCTCCTAATACATATGTTAAAAGCAGAAACAAACATCTAACAGCACATTGATTGAAAGACTAAGTACGAGTAATCCCCTAAAAAAATTGCACGGCTTTAATTAAATCTGCTCACTGGCTTCACTGTAAAATGCATACTGGGATCTGTTTCATATGGCGAAATCGAAAAAACATCTTATTTCTAAGAACAATAAGACATTGAATAGAATTTCCATTACTGAAAAACTTCCTTAGCTGTAATATTACTTTTTTGAAGATATTGTTTTCATAAAAATAAAAATAGTTGAGCGTACCTTTACTTTGTTGAATCGTGGACAAAACTAAAATATGGAGATAAATTCTTTTGCTTGTAGAAAACACTCCTTTATTCAGCTAAATTTAGAGGAGAAGAATCATATCCAACCGATATATAATTATTCTAGTGAAGGTATATATAAGCTTATCTCGCTACATAGCGTAATGTTTATGCAGTTTACTTTACTTCTGAAAAATCTCGTTCAAAATGCTTAAAACACTTGTTATTCATAAGCATTTCCGCTGTGTTAGTTTAAATGTTATATTTTTGTTTGGATATTAACTATGTCACCAGACAAGTAATCTGTATGTTACAAGGGTGTTCGACAAATAGGCTGAAAGGCAGAATCATCGCTTGTAGATCAACTCCTTATTTTAACTTCGTTTATAGCATTATTTGGCCACAACTATAATTTTAGTGTCTACAGTGCAAATGTTTGCATTCCCAGTTTTTATAAAACGTTCGCTAGCATTTGACAACTGAAACATCAGGAGTATGACTGGCCAATGGGAACCAGACAGGATCCAAAGTCAACAGTTGACCGTAACCATAACCCAGATGGTGACTCAAAAACCTGCACCAATCATCATCACCACTGACTTTATGCAATATTTCGAGTTAACCGTGGTTTTCGCCCTCCACGGAATCCTGGACTTGGTAGGCATGACTGTCAACCTCGTCAATATGTTCGTCTTCTACAGACTGGGTCTCAAAGACAGCATGAACGTGAACTTGTTTGCATTATCCTTCTCTGACTTTTTGGCCACCATGTTTCGACTCGTGCAGGGCTTGAGTATTCTCACAATCTATTTGATTCCTGATCCTGTCTTCCATACTCCTTCTGCCAACTTCTATATTTTGACCTGGATTCATTATGCTGCCTACCATATTTCTAACTGGATAACAACTTTCATATCAATTGAGAGATGTTTCTGTGTCGTATATCCATTCCAGGTCAGACACATTTTCACTCGCAATCGTTGTATCTTAGGAATCACTACCATATACGTCATTTTTGTCATAATGCACATACCGGTGTTGGCATCAGTTAGACTTCAATGGAAAGAAAATACATCTTCATTAAGCAGTAACGTGACAATGAAATCATATCATGTGCTGAGCTTTGTCTCATCCGAACTGACCCATATAACTGCAATCGTGGTAGATATCGCAACCTCCAACATCTTGGCATTCTTATCCCAAAGCATCATTATCGTGTGTGCAGTTTGGATGCTCTATTCTCTGAAGATCACATCGTCCATTCGCCATACAATGGTAGCCCGGAATGATAAGGACTGTGGCAACGGCCAGTCTCAAAACTCCAAGTCTCACAGTAAGATGCCGCCCAAGGAGAGAAAGCTGATCAAAGTGGTCCTGTTGCTGGCTTCAGTCCTCACACTGTGCAACATTCCCAAGTTTGCAGTGGTTATTGCCTTTTACATTCTACCTGAGGCATACCAGGACCCCCTTGGCCATGTCAGTGCTGTTATGTGGGAAATCAGCGCATTTTTCATGTCAGTCAATTGCACCTTGAACATTTTCGTTTATATCTCTCTTAACTCTCAGTTCGTAAAGATGTTATCATGTTGGCGAGTCAGCAAACCTTGAACTCATTTCTATAAAAATCTCTTCCTCTTCTTTAACCAGAATTCTCCAAGGAACTGACCTGTTAAAAAAATTGTGGTCGCCATAATTACATAATTCGCATTTGTATCACTGTTCAAGTACTACGTCATGATTGCCAAGAAAATAAGATATAAATGTTAGACTGCGAGTTATGTTTACACTGTCATTCTCCTCAGTTTCAGTGATGATTGTTAGTTGTCTATTCAGACTTGGCCTTCTCCATCCTAACCCCTCTTTCTCTCATCCTCCCTTTCTATCATCCCATCCTCCTTCCATCCCTCTCTTCTATTCTCTCTTTGTTCCCGTTCCCATGTATAAGGCGCTAAAGGTCATGACACTTTCATTTAATGGGGGACACAGTGGCTCATGGGTATTTCGTCTGCTCATAGAGAAAACAGGCCGAGATCGACTCGCAGGTTCTTTATCGGGGGATGACAGGACACGAAGATCGAACACCCACATTTTTTCAGTGACTCAAAGGTCCCTTGGTGTCCTATGGGTAGGGAAGCCCGACGTCTAGCCTTCTTGGATAAGGGCGAATGTATTTTGGAGGTCCGGTGTGTATATTGCGTACGTTAAAGAACCCTTGGCAGTTCAAAATCGATGGAAGAGTAGGCTGAGTGCCGCTGACCGGGCAAGATTTCCAAATATGAAATTTCTACCCACAACATTTCTCAGCAACATTTGACAGCTGCCAAAAGCCGAGATAATCCTACTTTCTTGGGATCGAAAACAAACAACATTGATTTCATATTTTTATATGAGAAGACACTGGATCAGAAAACTGTGGAACAACTCATAGCCAACAATCACTGCTAACTTGGCAGTGTGGGGGGTTGTCCTGAAAAGGACAAGGAGTGAGCGACTGAGTCAGTCAGTGGGTATGCAGACTGCCGGGCCTACAGATCTTCAAGGTCCTCACGAATGGTGGCGATAGAAGGTCTCAGGTCAATAATGTCACGGGTCAGAGCGAAGGCGACCGTCCTGACAGAGAAGAAACAGAGAAAACGTTATAGTTCTTGTATCAATTGCAAGAGAATTGTGTTTATAGCTAAGTACAGCCTTATCTTCATAAATAATCATAAGAAATTCGGGTTTACTAGTCCGTTTTACTGATAATATTTATATGCTTTTTTTAATGTTCTCGTTGTTGTTTTCCTTTTTATATTCCATACTGAAATATAGATATTACATCAATATTCATTCCAACTATAACCTTTTACTTAATGGCAAATTAAATCTTCAAAAACAAGCACATTTATACACATTTTGTTACAGACATTGTATGAGGCCAAGCAACCCAAGAAAAAGGAGGAAAAAGAGAAAATAACAAAGACACGCCAAAAATATCAGTCCAGCTAAATGAATAACTCACAGAAGGTAAATTCAAGAAAAGAGACAAAGAAAACTCTGACAGAAATATCACATCAATGGGAAGTTTTTATGCAATTTATTCTATTGATTGTGTTGGTCATATTAACGATGAATCTGATCATATTAGGAATAATTATAATAGTGGAGATGTTGCTGATGATAACAGAAAATGTCTACTACCCACCAGTAATAATATGGAGCCCCAGTAACCATAGATTCCATCAGCTGATTGGTGAAGCCTCTGTCAGTTGCTGGCAACTTTTTGGTTGCCATACACCAGATAGTTACCCCTGGACTGTAGATATCTGCCTGGAGGTGGAAACATTAGGAGAGAAGGTCAGTACAATGCCAGAACTACAAAGGTAACAACTGATGAACACAGAGACGATGCACAAGTCAAGAATATGTCAGGAACTAACAGGAAAACTAGATGAACACAGGGACGATAGATAAGTCAACAGTATGTCAGAACATAGAAAAACTAGATGAATACAGAGACGATAGACAAGTCAACAGTATGTCAAACATAACAGGAAAGCTAGATGAACACAGAGACGATAGGTAAGTCAACAGTATGTCAGAACATAACAGGAAAACCAGATGAACACAGAGACTATGGACAACTCAACAGTAAGTCAGAACATAACAGGAAAACAAGATGAACATAGAGACTATGGACAACTCAAAATTAGTGTGAACATAACAGGATAACTAGACGGATACATTTGACGCTTAAGACATTAGTATAAGTTGTGCTTAAAGATATACCGGTAATTGATAAGATTTGTACTGGGCTGGGTACAGAGATCCCATCCACGATAGGAAAACTTGATGGACACTAGACAGACTGACACAGAATAGGTAATAACCAAAAAACTGAAGGGATGTAGAAACCATTGGAAGTTCATTAGTATACGAGAATATAACTCTTAGAAGATAAGATAAGCTGAATAGGAAAAGAAATCAAAGAGCTGAAACAAGAACATAAATCTAAGAAAGAAACCATCTAGCAGAAATAGAAGGATAAAGGCAAAAAAGAAAGAGAAATTTAACAAAGTAAAAAGTAAATAAATAAATAGATAAATAAATAAATAAATAAATAAATAAAATATTGAGAACAAATGAAGGAATCCAAAAATGGGAAAAAGTGTACATATTTACAAAGTAAACACGGGGATGACGACTGTATGCATATACAATTTTACAACACAACTATCACAGCCAAAACGATACGTGTTTACCCCACCAATATTAACACGTTGAAAACATTATGAACTAGGATTCGTTAGTTTGATAAATTAATTTTGGCCGGATTTGAGACATTAGACTTGATATTATTCCTGTGTCGTTGATGTTGTTGTTTTGTTGTTATTGTTGTTGTTTTGTACGTTTGTTTGTCTGCTTCTTATTCATTATTAATGGAAGCAACATTGAAACAATTTCGCTATCTTTCAGTATTTCACATGTTATTCTAGGCCGCGTTTTGTGAAGGGATAACAACTAGCAAAATAATCTGTCCATTTTCTATACACACTTGATTAAAGGCCGTCACTAAAAAACCAGCAAGAACGTGGAATGCGGGACTTTTTAAATAAGCTCTATACTATCGAATGAAATATATTCATGCTAGTCTCTAAAAACAGAAAAGAGAGAGAAAAAGAATGCGAGGCTGGCTATTTCTTTGTCCACCCCTCCCCCCTAAAAAACGCAGTGTTTGCAAGACAGTAGCAATACATGTCAAATGTACTCTGTATACTTTGTTCTTAGCATCTACATCTTTCATAATCTTTTTTTCTTTATGAATTCCACAATAACTTCATCATTTGTTTAAAGCTTTTGTATTAAATGTGAAAACATAAACAATAATATTTTCCCACTTTTTTTTAAAATTTGAAATCATATATTTGAATATCTTTAATCAGTGGTTTCAATATCTTTTGTACATTATGTCATCCCTCAAGTGACCAGTTAGATTTCAACGCTATGTCGACATCCGAGTATGTCTGACTGGGTCGGGGGCGTGGTTTGATTCAGAGATTTGTCCTGTGATTGGCCCTACCAGTGAAAGGCCTAGTCGTCACGAGCTTTGATCTATTGTGGCATCGTAAGACTGTGTTATCTCAGACTGTAACAACAGCATCAACAACAACAATAACGACAACTATAATAATAATAATAAGCATGGTAGCAAGAATAATATGAGTAGAGAAAACAACAGGCACGATATTGATAGCGGTGAAAATAACAGCAACAGTGGAAATAATATCAGGTTTAACAAATACAAAAAGCTATGGCAAATATGACAACAGTAACAATACCACAACAGATGAAGATAGCGATAATAACAATAACAACCAGCGTAACAACAACAATATCAGAAAATAACGACATACTGGAAACATTAACAAATATGGTAATATCGGCGATAACAACAACTGTTACAATGACCACGGCACTATAACAACAACAATGACAAAAACAACAACTGGGTAAACGTAAAATAATTCCATTTTCTGTTCCCAAAGGACGCAGTCGTTGTAAAGTTAAACGTCTCTAAGTGAATATTTCTCCTTCACCATTCCCCCTTTCCAGTTATATTAAAAAATACATGAAGAAATATTATATTATGCTGAGAGCAAGATTTGGGCCCACCAGTAAGTTAAAGATTTAATATAGAGATCAGATGAAATAGAGATAATGCCATATAGCATGCACGCTGACTTGGAAAAATACGGTAAATTTCCGTACACATTTGTACTCAATTTCATGTTATCTAATAGATAC
Organism: Peronia verruculata; assembly: GCA_038406235.1. Taxonomy (NCBI): domain Eukaryota; kingdom Metazoa; phylum Mollusca; class Gastropoda; order Systellommatophora; family Onchidiidae; genus Peronia; species Peronia verruculata. Next base: position 12,257 of record JBCAUA010240743.1, on the reverse strand, counting down.
TGTAATCGTTTTTTTTTTTTTTTTACGTTTTTGTGCAAGGAAAGGAAGCTCTTTCTGATGCTAATAATCAGTCAAACAAACAAACAAAAGATAGTTCAGAGAGAAAGTAAGGAAGAAAACAAAGACGATGAAGCGAATGAAAGACTTTGATGCACAAACATACTAAAACTGAGCGAATACACAGAGCGGAACAAACGGACGCAAGCAGGATACGAACCCAAGATCTTCCGTCAATATGGCAAAAAACCACTTGCCCGGCTGTGCTGCAAGGCTGGAATGGTAGAGTCTGATATTCAATAAAAACATAGAAACCAGCAAAGGCTCATTCAAGAACATAACCTATGAAATGTGCCCAGCAAGGAAAAAACAAAAATATCGGGTTTCAGGAACCGCTAAACTTGTCATTAGGTTAAATATAGAAGAAAAAGAGTAACAGAGGCAAGATGTAGAAAGTGGATATTGCAGGGGTGTTTTTATTTATTGTTTGTCGCAAGTCATCCAGATCTGTTACCTTAATAAAAAAGAAAGAAAGAAAGAAAGAAAGAAAGAAAGAAAGAATGAAAGAAAGCCAGAAATAGGAAAGAAAAACAAAAAAGAAAAAAGAAAGAAAGAAAGACAGAGAGAAAGAAATAGAGAAGGAAGAAGGAAAGAAAGAAAAAGGACAGAAAGACAGAAAGAAAGAAAAAGGACAGAAAGACAGAAAGAAAGAAAGAAAAAGAAAGAGAGAAAGAAAAAGAAAGAAAGAAAAGAAAGACAGAAAGACAGAAGAAAAAAGTGGATAGCAAGAAAGAAAAAAAGAAAGAAAGAAAGAGAAAGAAAGAAAGAAAGAAAAGAAAATAAAAGAAAGAAAGAAAGAAAGAAAAAAAGAAAGAAAGAAAGAAAGAAGATTGTTAGTGTGAGGGAGGAAAAGCAACAACAAGGAAATGACCTCTGAGTGGCTTCTTCTTTTCTCCTCTTTTTTACTCTTGCCCTCATTTTTATATCATTTTTTAAGTGTGTGCTTTATCTATAATAGTTTGTTTAAATTGCGGTTTCTTGTTTTGTTGTTGGTTGTTGTTGTTGAAGATGGTTTCATTTGTGTGTGTAAGTGTGTGTGGATTTTTTTTTTTTGGGGGGGGGGAGGGGGCATGTGTGTTTGTAAGTGTCAGTGTTTTCAGTCTGCAGAGGGAAATTTTATTTTCGACGGAAAATGAATGTACAACTTATAATAAGTATTCGTGTTCCAGTTTATACCAGAGACAGAAATAAGTAAAGAAAGAAAGAAAGAAAGAAAGAAAGAAAGAAAGAAAGAATCACTCATTTAATCAATTATTACATTAATAGAAGTCATACAACTGACTGTTCTACGAGCTCATGCATGTATTCGATATTGCAGAATTATTCAATTAACTATTATTGTAATAGAAGTTATCACATAACTAACTGTTCTACGTACTTATGCATATGTTTGATATTGCAATGAACACATATAAGCAAAGTTAACTCAAATAGACAACATGGCAATCAGAAAAAAAAGGAAATAGGGTTTATAAAAGAAAATAAAAGAGAGAGAGAGAGAGAGAGAGAGAGAGAGAGAGAGAGAGAGAGAGAGAGAGAAGGAAAGAAAGCAACATAGAAAACAATAGAATTTGTGTCGTCAAGAGCGGAAATTTCTACCCCCCCCCCCCCACCCCTAAAAAGATAATTTTGAAAACTATTTTCCAATATCGCAGAGAAAAAAGAAGAAGAAAAAGAAAAGAATCCCGTTCACTCGATGGCTATGATATTTATGATGGTGTAACAATGGTTATATGAAAGAGATGTGCACATTTTCGGGCACAATAAGAGTTAAACAAAAGCGGATATAATAGTACTGGTAAATATTCATCTCTCAAATTCATGCTAAAAATTCATGATAAGGCTTTTTTAAAGATGAAAACTCTAGGAAAGGATCCAGGGCGTTAGAGGAAAGTTAGAGTTGTAACAATGATCTGTATCAAAGATCTAATTGCTCTAAAAACGTATTCTTCTTATTTCCTTTTTAATATCTGGCTATCAAAAAAGAAAAAAATAATAATAATTAAAAAAATCAACGAACACATGTATAATCCCAAAATGAAATAAGCGAGCGAATTGAACACAGAAAATAGCAGACCATTATTGTGATCCAGTTTAAAAATATCTGCAAACAAAATTAAAATTCCTCTTAATGGTTAACACAGAGCAATACAACTGTTCACAGTAACATTCCAATCTATTATGTTAGATCATTGGTTAATCAACTCTTGGAATAAAGATGTATGTTTCTGGGCCTTTTCTCAGATTCACTGTGAAGTTACTTGACCGTTTTCAAGAACTAAGACACGAAGACGTCTCTTCAAGAATGCTGTAAAGGTTTTTGACAGAAAAGCTCAAAGCTTCCTTATTATTTTACAAGGTAACATCTTTACATATTGAGAATTAAGAGAGAGATAAACCCAAAAGTTTAAAGAACAGTTGACTGACATGAAAAATGCGCTGGTCTCCCACAAAACAGCACTGACATTGCCAAGGGGATTCAGATATGCCGCAGGTAGAATGTGAAAGGCAATAATCACTGCAAACTTGGGAATGTTGCACAGTGTGAGGACTGAAGCCAGCAACAGGACCACTTTGATCAGCTTTCTCTCCTTGGACGACATATAATTGGGCGACTTTGTTTGTTTCGAGTTTTTAGATGTAGATTTTGCAATGTCTTTATCTCTCCGAGCTACCGTCGTGTGACGAATAGACGATGTGATCCTTAGAGAATAGAACATCCAAATTGCACAGGCGATAACGATACTCTGGGACAAGAAAGCCAAGACGTTAGAGGTAGCGATATCTATTACAAATGCTGCTTCATGAGTGAGCTTAGATGGAACAAAGCGTAATAATTGCTGCGACTTAACTGTGGCGTTACCATGGTTACCAAATGAAGGAACCCTTTCTCTCCTTTCTAGTCCAAGTGATGCAAAAATTGGTAAGTGTATAAAGATGAACATTTCATAGATGATGATTATACCGATGATGCAACGATTGCGAGTAAAGATGTGTCTGACCTGGAATGGATATACGACACAGAAACATCTCTCAATTGATATGAAAGTTGTGATCCAGCTGGAAATATTGTAAGCAGCATAATGAATCCATGACAGGATGTAGTAGTTGAATGAATAGAAATCAAATTTAGAATCAGGGAGTAGGACAATTACGAGGAAACCAAGACACTTCACGAGCCGAAGTGCGGTGACCAGAAAATCAGAGAAAGATAATGCAAACAAGTTCACGTCCATGCTGTCTTTGAGACCCAGCCTGTAGAAAACTAAGATATTGACGAGGTTGACAATCACACCCGTCAAGACCAGAGCTCCATGAAGGCCGATGACCACGATGATCTCGAAATAGTGCATAAAGTCATCGGTGATTTTGATGATTGGTTCAGGATGGTGTGCCACCATCTCCTGGGTGCCGTTTACCTCCAGCTCACCCTGAATTGTCACTGACTCCCCATAATCAGCCATATTGCTATTGTCTCAGTCCCAGTGATCAAATGAAGGTGGACTATAATCAAAGTTGGAATGGCAAACACTCTCCACTGCAGACAACAAGATCATCATTATCTGAAGACTGTCACACCATCTGCTGAAAATTAAACCATGAGCAATTGTAAGCGATAATTCTTTGTCCTTTGCTGTACTTCCTCGAAAAGGCCCGAATAACATAAATGATATTTTGTGTGATCTGAAAGCTAACGTTAGTTCCATAAAGAACAAAAATTCACACAGACAAAAGCTTTTCTTCCTGTCAGATCCAACATTTCTGACGTATGAGCAACAAAAAGTTTACAGGAAAGGCTGGACTATTAAGCATTCATCAGAATATTTATTATCTATCTGTAGTTGTGATATTTTGTGTTCTCAGTATTATTTAAGTGATAGAAATACTACTACTAATTATTACTGTTCTCTTTTGTTTAGTACCCTCGTCATTTTGCTAAGTAAGTTGTCATGTTGATCAAATTAAGAAAGAGGAAACAAAACAAAACAAGCAAACAAACTGACAAAAAAGTATGAAAGTCACTTGAAAGTATTATCGACAAATGCTTTGTAATTTTATTTCTCCTCTCTTGTCTCCTCTTATGAGGCGCTCACAATGGAGACAAATCGTTGTCTTTTTGCAATGAAATTAGTAGTCAAATTCCCTTATTGATCACTGTATAGTCATTCATGAACTATTTCTCTTGACATGTAATATGTTCTTATGTGCTTTTGAAATATTTATTTCTTCGGCTCATTGGATGATATGGGTAAAAAGAAAAACTATGATTATTTACCAGCTGAAACAAATCCTACTATATCATTAACATTCATGATCCATACGTTGTTACTCCTTGGACAAAGTTGTCTGTATTTTGACAGTGAAGACATCAAATCTATCTGGGTTTGTTCTTTACTGGCATTACAATAAGTGACATCATTGTTTTCTTCAGGCTTTAAATAGAAATGGTTTGCCTTTTATAACGATTAAATAACGACATGGCATACCAACTTTTGTATGTGTGCCATTTGAGTTTATTATAGAGAATTGAAACTCCTCAATTTTAGCTTGATGATCGAAAAAAAAAAAAATGTATTATGTGCAATTGTATCGTAACTATAATTCAAGACATAAAACACCTTAAATGTTTGTCTTATGTCTCTTAGTTTTTGAAAGAAAACATTAAAGTTGGTTGTTTTGCCCTTTTCCTTTTTCAACCGACCAAGTTTCAACTTCTATTAATCCTTTTTTTTTGTGTGTGTGTGTGTGTGTTTTTTTTTCCCTAATTTTTTATGTAGATTATGTCACACTTTCGTACCATTCTTTACTCTTCCCCCTCCCCCTCACCCCCATCCCCCAACCTTCCCCAAGACCCAAACCGCCTTCCCAGAAATCTTCAAATAACCTCTTCTTCTTCTTCTTCACCTAGATAGGAGACTGAAACGAAACCAAAGGCAGTGATTACTATATACAAAGTCACCCTTGAATAAACTTCATTTCCTCCGACGATATGAGTTGCTTATGCCTTTAGCACGCCAGAAGAGACAGTCACTTGGGGTATTAAAACGTACTAGATAAAAAAGTTGACATTTTGATGGCAAGGCTAGTGTAACAGTCAAGATTGGGTTCATTCAAGTGAGTGTTGTGAGCGTACATATGCCGACCCGTGGAAATGTATTGCGTCATCGAACGTTTCTGGGATACTCTCTACGCGTTTATACGAGATGTTTCTAGTTTGATCTCATGTGTGTGTAGCACGTCACGATGTGTACTACGTCACAATTTCATGTGTGTTTGTATCGGATGTGACTCGGAGAGAATGCTGTAGCAACGAAAGAGAGCAAGAACTTGACAAAATCTTTTTCAGAGAAAAATCTTGTTTCATTTAAAATTTTCCTTTTTTTAAAAAAATTTAATGTTTCGGTTTTCGATTTGTTCGTTTGTACTAATTGTTCTTCTTGTTGATGTTGTTGTCGTTGTTGTTATTGTTGTTGTTGTTTTTGTTGTTGTTGTTGTTGTTGTTTCTGGCTGTTGCTGTTTTGGGAGGTTTAGGTTACTTAAAGCAACAAAGAGAACCCGCAACTGGCGAGAGACCAAAAATCTTTCTCTTTAGAAGGTCTATGTCACAAGGGACTTGCAGACTGCCCATGTTGTAAGTTACAGAGTGTATTTCTATACGGTTTATAAATATAATAAATGGATTTCTGCCAACAGCATAGCCAGTCAGCCACAATCTCCCTGTCAATCGTGAGTTTGTCTCGATAATATTTATTTATTTTTTTATCTAATTCTTTCTTTCTTTCTTTCTCTCTTTCTTTCTTTGTTCGTTCTTTCTTTTGTTCTTTCTTTTTTTTTTCATCCTTTCGATCTTTCTTTCTTGTGTAATTTGATCTCTGATGCTGGGATACTTAAAAAAAAAAAAAAAGTTGGTACATTCTAATGTTGGGTAAACGACTAAGAGAGTGATTTTTGTTGTTGTTGTTGTTGTTGTTGTTGAATTAAGAATTTTATGAGCTGCAAATTCTGATTGAGCATTATCAAATTAGAGGAAGCCTTTTTTTGTATTCGGTTGCCATAATAAAGCTACCTCCTTGGATTTTGTATCTTGAAAAAAAAAAGCTTTTTAAAAAAAGGCTAAGGCTCCTATAGTGTTCGATATAATAGTTTGGAATTTGGTTAAGTTACAAAATAGCACTATATAAAGGTAATATACATGTACATTTTTTTTTAATGTCATAGAAAAGTTGCCAATGAAATATGTCAGTTTATGGATCTATATTTTTCTCAATTTTCGACTAAAAATCTCTTATTCCTTCAAAGACATGAACAAAATCTAGAAAAAGGGATGCATATCATTGAGACACATCCTATGAAGAATTCTGATATATATTCAGAATTTGTAGTTGATTAATTCAGAAAAAAAGCCTTAGGGAAACCAATAAAAAACAAAACAAAACAAAAACAATAACAAAAAATAATAAACAAACAAACAAACAAACAAAAAATGATAGTTTGAGATTATCACAACTGGATTTTCATAATCTTTCAAATAATTTCTTTTTGGTGCCATGTTCGTGCCGTGTTGGAGCATAAGGTATGTGTTTCTAGCCCCAATCTATATTTTTCTCATATCAGAAGACGTCAAAGTGTCAAAAAATAGCAAAAAAAAAAAAAAAAAGGGATTTTGATATATTTATCATAAAACATCATTTTCAGGGCTAGCTCCGCCCCCCCTCCCTTCCTTATTGTCATAGATCTGCACTTTTTCTGGATAAGTTAGATACCATATGACAAACTCTCGTGATTCGTTTGGATCCATCATACTATGGAGCTTTGACGACTTTACCATTTTTTGGTGCCTCAAAATAGATTTTTTGGTCGATTATCCCTCCCGGTGCAATTTAACTTTTTCTGCGTGTATGCAAATTCTGGATAGGAATTGTTTTGATGGTGGTGAGTTGTACTATTCGGCTATTCTTGGACAATGTTGCGTGCTGTTTACCACGGCTCTTTTCATCTACACAATCGCTGAAAGTAGTTGATATTATGAATTGGTTGAGTATTTTTTTATTGTTTTTTATTTTGCTCAGACACACTTTCATCTAAGGGCAATAAATCAATAAGAAATCCCAAGGAATTTGAACGGATATTTGAAAAGTCAAGCTCTGATCACTCCGACTATGAGCAAATGGATCCAAGGTTTCCAAGGATACCATTTATTGGGAATGAATTCATGTTGTGAAACCAGGAATACTGAATTCTTGCAGCAAAGAACCACACACAGATGATGAGGAAGTTTTTATGGAGACCGGCTCTGTACGGGATAACGATTCTGACGTGCCTGAAAGACGACAGTAAAACGTAATCAGTTTACGACTTGTTAAGTTTTTCACAAGATAATATCTTTAAGAATTGAGAGTTAAGAGACAGATAGACCAAGAAGTTCAAAGTACAGTTAATTGACATGAAAATAGCGGTGATTTCCCACATGATAACACTGAAATTGCCTGTAGGATTCTCGTAAGCAGCAGGTAATATATGGAAAGTGATAGTAACTGCAAACTTGGGAATGTTGCACAATGTGAGGACAGAAGCCAACAACAGGACTACTTTCATCAACTTTCTCTCCTTGGACGACATCTTGTTGCGAGACTCCGTTTGACTGAAGTTTTCACTTTCTTTATTTCTATCTCTCCCCCTCCCAGCTACCATCGTGTGGCGAATGGACGATGTGGTCTTCAGCGAGTAGAACATCCAAACTGCACAGATGATAATAATGCTCTGGGATAAGAAGGCCATGACGCTGGAGGTCGCTATGTTAACCACAAATTCTGCTTCATCAGTAATCTCAGACGAGACAAACTGCAGCACATGATGCAATCTTACTGTGGCGTTACCATAGTTACTAAAAGAAGACGCCACCTTACTCCAAGTAAATCTTGCCGATGCCAAAACAGGTAAATGTATGACGACGAAAATGACATAGATGACTGTCATTCCGATAATACAACGATTTGGGGTGAAAATGTGTCTTATCTTGAATGGATATACAACACAGAAACATCTTTCAACTGATATGAAAGTTGTGATCCAGCTGGAAATATGGTATGCAGTATAATTAACCCAGGCCAATATGTAGTAGTTGAATGAACCAAAGTCGACAGCCGGGTTAGGGATTAGAAGAGTTATAAAAGTACCCAGGCATTTTGCCAACCGGAGTGTGGTGACCAGAAAGTCAGAGAGAGATAATGCAAACAAGTTCACGTTCATGCTGTCCTTGAGGCCCAGCCTGTAGAAGACGAACATGTTGACTAGGTTGACAATCATACCCGTCAAGGCCAGAATTCCATGCAGGCCGATGACCACGATGATCTCGAAATATTGCATGAAGTTATCAGTGATGATGACTGGTTCAGCTGGGTAGGACACAGTCTGAGTCACGGTCATCCAGTGCTCACATTGGACAGTCACTGGTTCCCAGTGGCCAGTCATTGTGCTGATAATACTGTTAATAGCCAGGAATGGAAATATATAAAAGTTTATATAAAAGTTCTGAAATATATAAAAGTTCAAGAAAAGATTTAATTCATTTGCACATAGTTTACCGAACAAAGCAGCAATGGAACTATACAATGTCAAGTTCGGGTTTTGAAGCAGCAGAATTAATATTCGTCCAGGTCACAGCTGTCAAGCCGTTGAACAAAGAGATAGCTGCTGGACGTTCTTGTATTGATCACAGAGCATGTTTTCTTTTCAGGTTTATTTTAGCTGTATCAACTTGAAAGGAAGTGCAATCCAAATCTTACATGACATAATGTGTAGTCTGTCCGTGAGTGTGATCTAAGCACATCTACTAAAGCCCCCGTTCTCAGCTTTCGAAACAAGAAAACTCTAGATCTAACTACTACATGCAAGCCTGTGAATGCTGCACAATGTGAGGACAGAGGCCAACAACAGGCAGGACCACTTTCGTCAGCTTTCTCTCCTTGGACGACATCGCGTTGTCAGACTCTGGTGGGCTGGAGTTTTCACTCCGATATTTACCTCTGCCTTAATCCTTCCGGGCTACCATAGTGTGTCGAATGTAGGATGTGACCTTCAGAGAGTGGAACATTCAAACTGCACTGATGACAATGATATTCTGGGATAGAAAAGCCAAGACATTGGACGCTACAATGTCTACCACTATGTATTGCTACCACACGAAGGTTTCAATGTCTGTCACAGAAAGTGATTATTGTCACATTATCATGACTATTAAATATTTTTTTTTCTTTTTCCATGCACATCTGATCAACTACAACATTTGTAAGGGTTTTAAAAACAAATGAAGAAACAAAAACTTAATGACTGTGACCCGGGTACAATGACTGCAGTTGAAAATTTGTCTGATGTGGAGTGGATATACAACACTGAAACATAGCTCAATCATTATAGTAGAAGTAGTAAAGTGAATGTATGATACAATGTATAAATGAGCTGAGATAAATTAATTGAAAGCAGCCTCAGGGAACATGAGAGTTTCAGGGATAGGCAAACCTTATATGAACCAAACAATAATATAACAAGACAATCTGATAAATCTAGTGCAATCATGGTTACGTTCCAGCTGTCCTAAAGTCCCAGTCTGTAGAAGACGAACATGTTTACCTCACTGACAGTCATTCTTTCGACGATCAGAATTCCACACAAGATGATGACCACTGTGGCATCGAAATATTGGATAAAATCATCTGTGATGAGGATAGGTTCCGATTAAAGCATCGTTGTTTGCGCCATGGTCATCTCCAGTTCATTCTGGACAGTCGGTGGCTTTCAGTGGTCAGTCATGCTTCTGATGTCTCAGTGGTCAAATGATGGTAAACTTTTCATATATGCCGAGAATCTAAATTGTTAAAAGATGACACTTTAAGTAAGAAATATGCTGCAAACTTCGTAATACTTCAGTGATGATTTGTTAGTGATAGTTCTGCCTTTCCCTCAACGACCGGGTGGGTAAATTAGACTTGAAAATCAAATGAGAGGGTTACAAAATCAACCACGGCATTGAAGTGGCCATACTGAAAAATAGGCAGAAAACAAACAAACAAACAAACAAACAAACAAACAAACAGACAAACAAACAAATAAACAAAACGATACAACCAGCTGCAAAAGCTACAGAAACTTTAGGTACTTGGACTCTGACACACACTGGACTATAGTAACGCCCTTTAAAATATTTAGCGATTCATTAGGTATCACTAAAATCCGCCTACTAATCGTATTCCTCCGGCGAACTAAGAAATGAATTGAAAAGAACAAGGTCATGAAAGTTCTCAAGCAAAGAATTCACATCCATGCTGGTGCCAAATAAGACTAGCACTTAAAATTTTCTGTGACTTGTGCTGGTATTCTTTACAGTTTAGTAGTTTTTTGTTTGTTAATGTGTTTGTTTTGTGTTGTTTGTTGTTTATTGTTGTTGTTGCTGTTGTTGTTGTTGCTTTTTGTTTTTTGTTTTTGTTTTGTTTGTTTTGTTTTTACCAATAACAGTATTAGTTTGACTACATGAAAATAAAATGATGTCCATGTCTGAGAGATTTCGAGCTTATGTAGTTCATCAGTCTACTGTCTGAATTCGCAAAGGCAACGTTGCTGTAGAATTAATTTTATTAAATACCTCGCCCTCTTTTTGGAATAATACTTTAGACATATTTTTTTAATGCTGCTATGTTTTAAATGGCTTGTCACTTTTGAAAAAATTCATCTTTTTTCCCCCCATTTTCTCCGCCTGGTTTTAATCTAAGTTAGCTTTTAGAATGAAATAAAATAAATATATTTTTTTACAATAAGGAACAACAGCAACAACCACTTCACACAGCTGTACGGAACTTTGAATGGTCGTTGGGAGTTTTCCATCGCGCAAAATAAGATTGATATCTTTTAACCTACGACCGACATGGTTGATAACTCTTGGTTCGAGTCCTATGTGATTTTGATGTTATAAACATCTAGCAGACGTTCAGTCGGGTTATATCCTCAAAGAGCATTAGGAAGAAAGTTTTAACAAGTATTTGCTTACTTTGATGATAAACTTATGTTCAAATTAAAGACCTCGAGTCTATACTTTCGCGTCGTTTTTTCCTTCGAGTGTTTATCTAACAATGGCTCCCGGAGATTTTACTCTGTTATCGTGAAATTTTCACTTGTAATCATCCCGACAAACTGAAACAACTAGAGTCGTAGGCATCTTTTATCTAAAGAACTAGCCATTAAATTAAATAAAGTAAGATAGACTCTCTCATGTTCTCATTCTATTTTTGTTTTTGTTAATTGCTCTGTAATTGCTTTGCACTTCTGTTTCTTTGTTTATTTGCTTGTGTCTTAGTCGGCTTATTATCTTTTTTTTTTTTCTCTCTCGCAAATACTTATATTGACGTTGAGATTGTCTTGTGTTCACATGATTGTTTTTTTGACAATCTGTCCACCTCCGTTAAAAATCATTTAATTTTTCCAATTTGATATGAATATGATCATTACTAAGCTTATAAATCTTTCTCAGCCCATCACCAACCCCACCCCAACCCTTCCCCCTTTTCAATTTATAGCTGCAGTGTCTCTTCTACCATTTAATTTTATTCCAGTCTAAATAATAGAAAAAAAAATAACAAAAAAAAAGATATCCGCTTGGAGAGGGCGCAAGGAAGAAGGGGGAGGGGGAGGGGGGGTTGTGACCAGTCAGGACAATCGAAAGAACAAGATTGTAATGTTGTAGTTCAAGTGAGTTTGCTGCTTGACGGACAATATCGCGAGATTATCTTGAAAGCGAGGTCCTCAGCACATCTTCAAGACATGCAGCTCTAGTTCAAGTATTTGATTTGTGTTTTCAAGTTTGCAGAAATTGTTTGTGTCTTCGTCCCAATGAAACTTTGATCTTGATATCGAGAATGAAAGTGTTTTTATGGTAGTTGAAGACCCAAATGAGAAGATTGTGTTTGTGTGTGTGTGTGTGTGTTTTTTTTTTTATCACAAGGTTGTTTGTGTGTTTTTCAAGCGCTTTGAACTTGTCGCAGGCAAAAGGCAACAAGATTAGACTTACACCTCTCACATTCTTCCAGATAACCAATCCAACGGATTTTGAAGTATTCTGTTTATTTGTATCACTCACTTGTTAGCTTATTTTTTTCTTCACTTGGAAAAAAAAAAAAAAAAATGATTTCACTGTTCTATTTTTTTTCTTG
>JBCAUA010240633.1:0-36161 GCA_038406235.1 Peronia verruculata | reverse complement strand
CTTTTTTTTTTTTTTTAAAATATATATATAATTGGAAATTGTGTACAAGATGTAATCTAGCACACCTCTTTTTGTACCACCTCTGCAGTTTTTTTTTTCTTTGATTTTGTACTGTGACAAAAAAATGTTTTCGTAGAATGACACTGCCTTTTTACCCTTAAACTTTCAAATAAAGGCATATCTAATACCAAAAGAAAATGTAGAACAGATGAGAATTACTAAATAATGTGGAGTACTTTAGAGAATTCATAGCTGTGCAAATAGTGATTATGAAAATCATGTTTGAGATTAGTAAAAAAAAAAAAAAAAATGCACCCAAATTGAGGAGTCTTTTGGAGTAAAGATAAATTTCTTTTGAGGATTAGTTGAGCCCTATTCATAATGGTTTCATTTAGGATTTGCATTTCTACTTTGTTGTTTTCTGAAAGCTTCAGATAATGAATGCTGTGCACAACTGATATGAAAACATTACTGAGATGTTCGCAGTGGAGCTATAAATTGACAACAGTGCTTGAGACTGAACATGTTTAATGTTGTTTTTCAAACATCAGTAGATTGCAACACAACAGTGTTTTGCTTTCATGAACTACATCATAATGTGATCTGCAGGTACATGGTTGAGAACAAGGTTCCAGTAGATGAACCAAGTGCCAATGACCTGGGAGCGAAGCCAATACATTGGGCCTGTGTTAATGGACATATTGCAATTGTGGATATTTTATCTCAGGTTAGTGGATGATGTATTTCATGTTCAGTATTCACCAATGTGTGATGTAGAGATTGTCAGGTTTTGGGGAATAGATAAGGTTTAGATATAATTTTTTTGTTGCTGTTGAATTTTTAAAAAATTTTAATTTGTTTGCTGTCAGACTCTGTGTTGACGAGAGACTATTATTTACTATGTAATCTCAGTATTGAACCAAGATATAGACTGATCAACTGCTTATCAAGGGATTTTTTGTTTTGTTTTTAAATATATAAATAAATAAGCTTAATCAGTCATTTGGAAACAATATTGTTGTTCTCATTTCAGGCTGGTGTTGATTTGGACACTGTTGACAACAAGAACTGTACGCCCCTCATCGTTGCAGCACAGTATGGTCAAACCATGTTGGCAGGTTATCTTATGGGCAAAGGGGCCCGATTACAACTCACAGACAAAGATGGAGACAATGCCTTACACTGGGCTGCATTCAAAGGTTATTATGAACTGTTAGGGCCACACTGTTATCACTTGCCTTATATAAATAATCCACATTTATAGCAATGGAATAGTGAAGAGACATAATAATCTTTTTAAAACTTTCCAAGAAGCTGTATGTGTGATCTGATTGTTTGTGTTAAATGCTAAAATGGGAACCAACATCTCTGTGTAAAAGCTATGATTTATGTATCCATAGCCTAGTGTCAAATCTGCTTTGAAATGGAAATTTTAGCATCGAGACTTATATTTCTGGATTAGTCATGAAACAGCTTTGTTTGCCTTGCTGACCACAAAGGTGTCCCTAGTCCAGTGCAAATGGCCATACTGCTATTTAAGCAACTCAGAATAATAGACTTACTCATACCACTGTATTGGCCATTAATAGAGTTGGGCATCTATTTCATAGGTACTTACAGTGTAGTTTTACCTCACAGGTTTCTTTATTGTGGTTTGCTTTCATATCTTTAATAATTGGTATCTGGAAATCAAGAGAGATGCTTTGATTTTATACTGTTTTCTTCTTTTAACATTTAATTTGTTTAAATCTTTCAGGACATAATGAATTGATGAGATTGCTGATCTACTCAGGGTTCAACCCAAGGCAGAAAGACAATTATGGTCAGACAGCACTCCATCTGGCCTGTATTAATGGAAATCTTACAGCTGTGAAAGAATTATGTGAACAGGTGTGTGAAACTGTTAAACTATATAAAATCTGAATTTATTTTGTCATTAAAAAATTAGTTGCCTGTTGAAAAAATGACAATAATGGCATGTCAATTGTACTTTTATTGATGATTTGAGATTTGTTATGGAGATCTTTGGAGGGATGTGCAAAATGCCCAAAGCCAGCTTTTAAAATTTGAGATTTAATTGGACACAATAAAGTTTTTAGAAATTCTTTCCTATGGTACCATCTAATCTTAATCTAAATTTGATCCAAAGCATAGTACAGATAGAAAAAGTAGAGTCAACCTGCCCTTGTCCAAACCCAAACTGACCACTTTCATTTACAATCACCAAATGATATGATCGCAAATCTCGTTAATTAGTTCCCGGTATGCACTAATCAACGCTATTTGGCGTCTTTTTTAAGCATTTACATCACTTTCATTTCGTTGATTGACTGCAGTCTACAGGAATCGACACTCAAGTGAGTTCATTCGCCATTGCTAACACAACTCTTAGCAGGACAAAGCTCACAGCTAAGGTTTTCTATCCCTATTGTTGGCCATTAATTTATGGAAACCAGGTATTCCCGATCTTGAAAGCGCGGCAGAGATGCCACTTTTCCGGAAATTTCCAGAATTCTGGAAACTAGAAAATGTCTGGAAATCGGTTTCCACGGATCCAGATCAAACGTTCATTTTAATTTTTTCCAGAAGGAAAATGCGAAATGTCTGCGATATTATTTTCAGGAAAGAAAGTGCGAAAAGTTCATTGACTGCTTTAACAAGGTTACCAGACCTTAGCTCCCAGCGGAAGACTCACACTGCGCATGGGGACTAGTTTGTTGTCTTTTTCAAACTGCCTTCCTAGACTAGCCTAGCCCAAGCTTTAGCGAGCTCGATTCTCGACGTGATTTGGTCAGCCAAGCCTTTCTTCGGACTTTCATGAACGTGCTTTGTCTTTCATACTCTTCGAGCTTTGAATTATATTTATAGATTTAGCCAATTTGATGAAGTTTAGTAGACCTGTGTGTTAATTTTGACATATCTACATTGATTTAAGATTCAGAGAGTGCTCAGTTTTTATCCTGTCTAGTCTAGAGATCTAAGGTCTGGACTCGAGGTTTCAATTTCTTCCATCAGCTGGAGTTGGAGTGTC
Organism: Peronia verruculata; assembly: GCA_038406235.1. Taxonomy (NCBI): domain Eukaryota; kingdom Metazoa; phylum Mollusca; class Gastropoda; order Systellommatophora; family Onchidiidae; genus Peronia; species Peronia verruculata. The sequence continues at coordinate 33,130 of JBCAUA010240633.1, read as the reverse complement.
ATTTTAGGCCTAATTATTGCCATTGCGACGTGGTGATTCAAGTGAAAGTGTCAATATGAATGCCATTGTTGACTACATTGAGCGTGGTGGACATGAAAATGTGAAGGACATAGACAAGTCAGTGAAGAATAAATTCAACTGGATTTGGATGGATGTGATGGATGACAATAAAAAATTACTCTCAGAGTTTAAAAGAAAAGGAAGATTGAATATTAACAGATTGCTAAAGTGTTCATGCCACGTAAGAAGTTCGGGAAATTTTGTCATGTCATTGTGGCACCTGTGGCACGGGAAACCATCTTAACATGCCAGATTGGTCATTATCCAGTCATGCTGCAAGACAAGGGATGGTCGGACATTGGCAGGATATTTTTGCTATCCTGCCCTTGTCTGACCACCCTTTATTATTGCATGAAACACACCAGCTGTTGCAAATTTCCAACTCAATGCCCACTGTCATTAGAAATTCTAATAATACTACTCCATTAAAATTATTAATAGTACATTTTCACCCACTACCACTATCTGGCAATGTTTTCTGGATTTTTTTCTTCTCTCTGTTAATAGTACATGTCAGCCCATTCACCACAATCTGAATTTCAGTGCCGTATATCGTTTTCTGTTGTTTTTTTTTTTCTTCTTCCTAATGGAACATTTCATCCTAATTACCACTATCTGAATGGCTATATAATAGTTTTCTTGACCTTTTCTCCTCTTTTATGGTACATTTACTTCGGTTATCCTTAGTGTTGATACATCCAGGAATGGGCAAATTGAAGACCTCCTTTTCAAAAGGAAGCCTCTTCACGTAGGCACACATGAAATAGTATCATCTGGAAGGATTTGGGGACAAGTTGAAAGAGAAGCAAGACAGCTTGAGAAAAGGAATGGGGAGTGGAGACAAAAGAGAAGGAGTGAAACATGTGAAAGTAAGAATGAAGATTAGTTGGAGTACATGGATATATAGTTCCCTATACAGCATTTTATACAGGATGAAAGTGGAAATAACATGAAACATTGCTTACACTCTCAGGGATAACATTTAAACACAAAAAAACTCACGCTGCTACTGTGAACAAACAACCAATCGGGCTGAGGAAGGCCGGTGGTCGTCATGAGGCACTGTGGTCAGACTAGGGTCATGAGGTAGGGTTCACAAAATGTTCGTTATGGAGCCATCTACTTCCGATTTGTACTTTACGACCTCGTAACATTTTGGAAGACATGATTGCCTGATCCTGGAAACAAATTTTACACTTCGGACTTCATTGCCCAAAATACTGTGGCACGTTTTCTTGGCAGTGCTCTAATTGGTGGGGAACCAGCGAGTTGACTCTACAAGCATGACTGGCAAACAATACAAAAACAGCACACAAAGAATGAATTAAAGATCCTGTAATGAAAATTACTCAGGCTTATTTTGATAGAATTTATCTCGAAAAAAATAAAAGTTTCTCCGCTGAGGTTATGTTTCATTCCAGATTTACATTTTATGGTTTTTGTATGATTGCATCTCAAATTTTGACTGGTAATCCTCACATATTTTTTTAACATTTCATTTGGGCTTTTACAACCTGAACTCAAAATGTATGAAGTTTTATTTAAGTACTTTTTGTTCATGGACTGGACAACAATATAATTATAGAGAGTGGAATTTGTAATTGATAGCTGGTTTCTATCATATTGCTGTCACTCTTATTCAGACGTTTGTAATTGATTCAAGAAAAACTGCAGATGAAATCATCTAGGTTTGTCTTGTCGTTTTACTGAAAATTATGTGCTCTTTTTTGTGCACATTTTTAGGATGGAGTTGAAATAGATCTCGCTGACAACAACGGGAAAACACCTCTTCAGCTGGCGCTAGGACGCAAACATGAACAGATTGTGAATTACCTGAAAACAGAAGTGCAGACAAGAAACAGCATATTACCTCGTATTGATTGCTGGTAAAGCAATTTTTTTTTTTTTTTCTTAAAATTTGCCCAGTGGTAACATTGTTTATATATATATATATCATTTGTCATAAGACTGAATGAAATGAATCGGATGTCAGAGGGGACTTTATTACTGTCCCAAAAATCACATATATGCTTTGAAAAGCATAGGCATGAACACAGTAGTGTTATGTTATTTTTTTATCACGGTTGTGGACAGCTGAGATAACCACCATTACAGGAGGTTGAAAAGCTTATAAAAACCATAACCATAGGCATCTATTTCTGTTGACACCATTAACTTTATATGAGCCTGTCTCAAAAGATTATAATGGGGTAATGGACCTCCATAGTCAGTTTCTGTTTTTGTTTGTATCTTTCTTACCTCAGAAACTGAAAAAAAAAAAAAAAAATCTATTCCTAGGCAAGAAAATTAAAGATAATTGGCCCTCAAATATGCTGGAAGATGGAAATTTTTGCCTGTGCTTATGGGAAGATTTCAGTGCTATGTTGATTTTATTTTTTGATTGAATGAGTTGACAAAATTTGAGCTCCCAATCTTCTAAATGTCATGACAAGACTTCAAATTAAAGATATAATAACCCCTTCGTGTCATTTATATGCACAGCTCACTTAGACTTCGGTTGTAGAAGTATACAATAACATTAAATAGTTTAGATCTTTAGATTTAAGGGCACAGTTTGGACAAAATATAGGAGAGTTGACCACAGTTTGTTTTTGCTAGATTTAAACTTCATGATGTCGGAATATGCCAGTTATCTCTTCAGTTGTGAAAGACAGCTTAAGAAGGTCACATTTTTAAAAAAAAATGCTGGGGAGATTTGATGTTCTTAGCCACTTTATCAAATTAGTTAGATCCACCCTGGAATGTTCCATTTTGTCCACAACTGCTGATATTCCTCTCGCAGTCATTTTTGTTTGTGTTCGCTCTACCACCAAGGGAGTGTTTACAGTTTTATCATGCGTACATCTTCATCATTTTTAGAGCATGTTAAGTGAAAACAACAAAAATAACTTTGACATAAAGAGAACAGACAAATGTCTTTTATTTATGCTCTGTCACTGGATGCACTTTTTGAGACAGGCTCATATTATTAAAAATTTGATCTCTGACAAATTTTGCCTTATCACTTGATGTTTTAGTCTTTATAACTGACAGAGTGCATCCACATTAGATTTCTTCCTATCTACATCTATCTTAAGGTGAATCTATCTTCTACCATATTTTCAGTTATAACTAGAGAATTTCCTTAAGTGAATACCACTAAGTGCTCATACTAAATTCTAATGTAAAGCAAATTTATAATTTTGGGTGAACTGCTTCTTGAATTCATGCATTTTTTTTAAATATAAAGAACTGTGGCAACAAAAATATTTTCCTATACATATATTTTCTATAGGTCAATTATATTTGGTCCTCCTGGAAACTCAAAAGGAGCCCTGTTGTTTTTTCTGGTCAACGTGGTCTTGTGGGGATATCCAATGTATATAATTAAGGTGAGTATGAAACAGTGGGTTAGCTGGTATTGGAAATTTTAGGGTGATGTTCCATGAAAGACAGTCCAAACAATAAGACATGAGTTCAAGGAATTATGGCTCCTTTTCTGTGCTGTGTCTGATAATAAAAATCATGCATCTGTATGAAGCTGTATTTAAAGTTGCCTAGGACCACAGTATGCCTGTATTTTATATGGTGTAAATGTTCAGTGAAAAAAGGTTAAACAACAAAGTTAACTTTCTTTTAAAGTGGCTTTATGTGTAAGTAAATGTAACAATTTAAATGATGATAATCTTTTGGTGCTTTTATCTTTGTACATGCTAAATTTTAGTAAGTATTCTGGGCATTGTTCATTCACTAATTTATTTGTTATGTTATGACAGCACAGTGAAAGAGAAACAGAAATAATATTATATTGAACTCATTTATGTATGAGATGACTATCGTTATGTCATTAGTTTCCCACTACTGAATGCAGGATATTGTGAATATTATCTTACACGTTTCTTAACTTAAATTTTTAAATTATGCAACATTTTCAGCCTGATATGTAATATTTTCATACCAAATATACTTTGTGAGTGGTTGTGGCCCTTCATTGAAATTATTCTTCTTTGGATGAAGATCATACAATATTTTTATTTTGTCTTGTCCACAGTGTTTACCTTTGACCTGGAATGACCTGCAAGTTTATCATGTTTTGTTTATGTGCACCAATGTTGTAATGTGGATCTGCTTATACCATGCCAACACAATAGACCCAGGTTTCTTACCCCGGAATATACCTGAGTATGATCTTGCCATCAAACAGGTGATTAATTGTCAGGGAGGGGAGGCATCTGGATTGTCAGTTTTTGGGTCAAAATGTCAATTTTCATTTTTTTTGGCAAAGTTCAGCAAAATTCAAATTGAGGGGAAAGGCAGTATTACCAAATCTTTTATTCTGCTCCTATTGATGACAGCAACTGATGAATTCAACATAGGCCTTGGGAGAATTTCTACAATTAAAAAAATCTTGCTGGACTTTGGTTGGGGTGCTTATTCATTCAGTGAAGTGAAAGAAAGAAAATGTCTCTATGAGAGTGTATAATCTTATCAAATAGTAACCATAGGCACCAAGGCCACATTTAAAGTGGTAGTGCAACGTCAGCCTCTTGTGTCTGTTTTCTATTTGTTTTTGCTAGAGAGATGAAATCTTACCATTGTTATAAAACTCTTACCACCGAAAAAAGAAGCTGATGGTTTCCTGAACTCAAGCTTATAATAATAAAATACTCTGGTTTATTTCGGTGTACGAAGCGACCTGACATGCTAACAAATTTCCAAGTACATATTCTGAATGAGATAGACATGCCAGTTGCACATGTACACAGTGAAATGACCAAAGATCAAGGGCAAAAAAAAAGTTTTTATGTTTTTACATGTGAAACATATGGTATTATCTATATGAAATCTTCATCTGTTAAAGACAGTGGTTAACTTGCATCACTGTTTGTGAGTGAAAGATCAAACATTTTTGTTGTTATAAATCTCTTTGTCTTTATTCATAGGTTGCTCATTTTGATGAATGGAAACAAGGCATGAATCCACTGTCTCGATTATGCCATACATGTCGGACAGTGAAGCCCTTGCGTGCTAAGCACTGTCGTGTGTGTAATCGCTGCATAAAAGAGTTTGATCACCACTGTCCGTATATTCACAACTGTGTTGGATATTATAATAGGTAAGTGATGTTACACTCTCACCTTAACTCTTCACCCTTCATTAGCTGTTTCTAGAATTGAAATTCAGCTAAAAATAAATTTTGTTAAAAAACACATGATCAAAATTTGTTTCAAGTTTTCATGTTAATTTCTGACAGTATGCTAACAAATTTAATTAGAATTTTTTTTTAAAAATCATATTAGCTGCTAGGAGCAAGTTTAGATGTTGTGATTGAAAATTGTTTTATGTCTTATGTGTGGAGTTTATGTTTGATATCAGAACTATTAATGCAGGTAGACATCATTTTAACAATTATATGTAAAACTACTCGCTAACTCAAGCATATTAAATGTGATAGATCGACAGATGCAATGTCCACATGATTTCCTGATTTCTTAACCTCAGTCATTCTATTTTTTTGTTGTTGGTGTGAAAACTCTGAAGTCCCCCCCCCCCCCCCCCCCTTTTTTTTTTCCTCAAACCTATCCCAATCCCCTTAGTTCCTGCTTAGTCCATTTCCCTACCTTTTTTTTTTACTTTGTTTATGAAATTTTATGAAATTTGTAATTTCATCCAAGATAATTTGCTGATAATTTGCTAGATGCACCCAGGTTGAGGTTGAGAGACTATGTCTATTATTTTACATTGAAGCTTTGTGTTTTTAGATCAGATCCCACTGGAACTATTCTGAATTAACAACCTTTTTATAGGATATCAACACTAAATAGTTAGTGAGAAAAAATAAGTATATTATATACCATGTTTACTGACAGAATATTCAAAATACCATTACTCACATGACCAGGTGAAATAAAAAGGTGTCAGAAGTTTTATGTAGTGGTTTAGTGGTGTCGGTGAACAGGAAATGTGAATGTACTTTTTTTTTCTGGTTAAAAAAAAAAAGAGATTAAGTGATGATCTCCTGTGTGAAAATGTTGCCGTCGCTGCTGTTCACGGCCTGCATATAGATCAAAAATGGGTAGACTTGTTCTATCACAGAATATGTAAACATAGTCCTTTTTCTTTGTTCTTTGTTAATTTCAAACTATTTTGACCCATAGAAATGTAAATGTGTTGAAGCAGTAGTGGCTACATATATCGGCGAAACCGTGGATATGTGCAGATAGCACAGAAAGTGTAATTGGCAGCTTATGTCTATGTTATCCACAGTTGCATAGGGACTGGCCACAACAGTTGAAATGTTCTCACATATTACATGCCATACAAACATATAAGCTGCATAATGAATTTTGTCACAGTAAGGTGACAACTTAATCTGTAAAACATTTCTTTTTTTTTTTTTTTGCTGTAGCTTAAAACTACCCAAATGCTCCAGATGCAGACAGCAAATGGCAGTGATGATGGACATACTTAGAGTTAACTCTTGTGATCTCATGCCCAGTAGAATCTGATTTTATTAGTGAAGAACTTTTGTTTGACATTCAACTCATTTCACCTGGTTACATGACAGTGGGAACTGTCTCTGACAAGCCCTATGACTTCCCTTTGCCAGACACAGGGGGTGCTGAACAAGCAGTGTGAAGAAAAACAAAAATCACTTTCTTCCTGTTATTTGAAAGACTGACAAAAAAAAAAAAAAAAAATTTTTTTTTTTTAGAATTAAAATACTGATAACATTATTGGAACAAAAAAAGACTTTTTCTTTCTCTGTGAATTTTTCAGAACTTTTCATGATGTACGATTAAAGCAAAAAGCGCAATGTGTTTTTTGTCTCTCTTTACTGTGCTTGTTGCACCCATCTTTTGTCTGACAAAGGGCTTGTCAAAAGCAGTTTTGATTACTGTTGGCGGTGGGATCTGTTTATAATTGAGCTTCTCTGAATATTATGTTTATGATGTTGTTATGCTTACCACTGTCAGCATGATATTTGTTGGGTACTGCATGGGATAAGTTCGGATATGGTATTGTTCCTGAAGTAATGAAATCGGGGTGGGGTTTTGTAACAGCGAAATATAGATGGCACTGCAAGACTGCTGCATTGGGATTTAAAGTTCTTTCCTAGTTATCACATTAGATAACTGCATTTTATATCGTTTGGTTTTATTCAAATTTCTACCTAACTTGTTGTATGATGCAGAAATTTCATATCGTTTCTTTGAAATGATGAATTGTACAAAGCTCTATACATCAGTGTAGTTTCAGTAAAAGGATGACTCCAGTTTTTGTGCCAACAAGATTTTTTCAATTTAAAACTGGAGTAGAAGAATGTGAATATCATATTTTTTTATGATTTTATTAGTGCCCTCTCCCAGCTCATATTCTTTCCCATTGTTCACATTAAATTAAAGTTCAGATAATCTTAGTTTTCTGCTGCATCATATGACAAGTTTGTGCCTGCTTCCTTGCTTCATATCAGCCCATTATACTGCTTTGCTTGTTAGACAGGTGTTCAAATATCTGCATGCGCATTACACTTCGCTTTGTATAAATAGACTGAAAAAAAAATGTTTATTTATGTATTTGAGAAAAAAAAAAATCACATTTCCTTCAAAGCTAGTAACAGAAAGTGACAGAAAATTGAAAGATCAGAGAACGGGGCACAAATTCAAGTTTATTATTGCTTCCCCCTAAACTTTAATTTGCTTTGTAGTCCCAAAGAATTTCATCCATTTTATTAAACATATATATAATTGAGTGTACATCAGCAGTTAAGAAAACAAAGAGGATCTTACTGGTCGTGATATAGATCAATTCAAGCTAGTTCACATTCATGTTGCTGAAAGCTTTGCCAAGAGTCACAGTGTGTTACTCTGTTGTAGAAGTGTTTATTTAGTATACAGTGGTCTCTGCCTAAGAACCCTTCGCCTAAGAGCCTGGTCCGCGAAAGAACCCTTCTCTGCTACGAAACGGAATTGTTCCTCTACAATTTACATTGTAGCTCCCAAATAAAAAATCCGCCTAAGAGCCTGGAGTTGGGCCAAGACACATGAGTACTTGTAGTGTAATTTCACATCATATTATCCACTAGAGAGAAACTCACAGTGCTAGATCTGCAGTAAAATGGAGACGGGGGTGGAGAGAACAGTTAGACAAAGAAGTGTTAGACAAAGAAGTGGAAGTGATGACTGCATAATCAAGCCAAATTGTGGACTAACCCGCAACTATTCCTTTGTTTGACAACATATGGGACAGCATTTGTGATTGGCTCAGTGGTTAAGGAGGAGTAAATCTAGTCTACTGTTTGGTCAGTTGTTTTGCTATTTCGGTCGATCTGTAAACACTTGAGTCACTCGTGTGATTATGTGGAGGGTAGCATAGCAATATCATGTTTTCAACAATGTTACTGTTATGGGAAAACTCACTCAATGTTTAAATGCTGGACAGTATTGATGTAATAATAGGCTAAAAAAAAAAAAATCAGAAATTGCCAGATCTAATTATAACACACACAGGGAAGAAGGCTGTACTTATTCACATAGATAAATCTTTAACTAATGGTAATGGTCAGCTAATAGTAATGAAGACAATCTGTAGTCAGACGGGTTGCGTAAGTTTTCAATCCACCCAGGCCCGCTTTTTTTGTCTCCCAATGACCGGGTTTCTCAGGGGGGGACCACTGTATTATAAATATTATGTTACACTGGCATTCTCTTTATTTTAGTGACTTGTACACATATCATCCTTTTCATTTTATGTTATGGGATACTGTGGATTTAGACTAGCATTGAGATAGACTGACATAAATAAATAAAATGGATGAGACACATAGTAGCTATAGACATTGCAATTTTTCTATATACTTTTGGTGGTTCCCCTTTTTCAGCTTCAGTTAAAAAAAAAAAAAAAAATTAGCACTCTATTCATGGACAACCATGAAAGCTACTGAAAGTTCAAAAGTTGAATATGTTAGTACTGTTGTACATTTATCACTAATAATTTTCTTTTTTCTTTGAATCTGTTATTTTTTAACTTGTAGCAAGAAAAACCGTATATTCTACAGGTAGCTTGTCATTGTCAGTTACACTCACAGTTGTAGGTGGTGGGTCATTTTTGGTGTCATGGAGCATGGTGAACACGGCATGAGTTTTACCTGCATGGTTCAGATGGTCATGCATGTTTTCTTTATCAGTTCAGAACTGTCTCTTAAAAGCATTCTGTGAAAGCAGAAAAACTTTTATTCTTATGATTATCTGCCAGAAAATTTGACCAGTTGATGCTGTAGCAAGAGCAAATTACTGGAATGTTCAAGATTTGTTCATTGTCTGAAAACAGTTTTTCTGCATCTTTCCTCAGTGTTTTCTTATCCTTTATTCCTGATGCTGCTTAGTTATATCAACGAGAAGAGCTTAAGGCAGATTACTTTATTTATTTTCCAGCTTCTGAATTTGATCAGTTGGTTTTGTGTATCATTATGCCCTTTACTGTTGGATATTGATTCAGTCTAGGTTTTAACAAATTGTTTGGCATACCATTCTAAGTAAATATTTTGTTGTTCACTTTGCTTCAAAGTTGTAAAGTCATTGATCAAACACTTAAATACATGCACAGGAAGAAACAGTGACATTTGCTGGATTTGACAACTCATACTAAACACAGCATTGTGGTGTGTAAAAAAAGTTGTATTTAAGCTGATTGCTTTGTGTCTGTTTTGTCAAAACATTTGTTAATGCTATTGCAATAAAATATAAAAAATTATGGTTGTGATCATGTAACTCTAGATCAAATTTCTAAAGGTACAAGCAAAATTTGTGAGTACATGCTGAGGTGCAAACTGTTACAGTGGAATTTAATGGCAAGGCAAAGTTTCCTATTTTGTAGGCATTGAAAATATTTGCTGAATAAATTCAGACCATAATTAATAGTTACTCTTTTATAATTTCCCATGCATCCAAATCATTATGAAGAAAGAAACCATGGACTTAAGATTTCTATGGACAAAAAGAACATTGGACTGAAGAGAACAAACTATTCATTTTTATGTGATTCTTATACATTATGTCTTTCCACCATAATGACTTTTCCAAGCATATCCTGAATTGCACATCTGATGGCAGAATTGCACACACTGCTTATCCTCTCAGCAAGAAAGCTGAGTTTTGCAACCAAAAACAATGTTATTGACAGGACTTAAAATCTTATTACATTTTTACAACTGTAGGACATTAAATATTAATGATGCTAGTTTAAACTGTAATAGACTTTAGGTATAGCGTTTGCACTGAGGAACTAAAGATACAACTTAAGAATTGTATACGTTCTGTAGAAGCAATACTTAAAATATATTTGTTTTCCTGAGAAGAGCTTAAGGCAGATTACTTTATTTTCTAGTTTCTGAATTTGATAAGTTGGTTTTGTGTATCATGAAGCAGATTTCCTGTTTCATTCTGCTAACATTGCCACCCCGTTCTCTCTTGTGCAGGGTGTGGTTTGTGGCATTTCTGTGTACCACATCAGTGTTGATTGCTCTCTCAGACTACTTTGTTTATTACGTTCTTAACTACACACCCTGGAGCTGGCTGGTTGCCTTTGGGGCTGCGGAACTTGCCATATTTACTGTTGTATTGTCTGTAGTCTTTTACATGTCGGTAAGCAATCATACATTTCAATCATTTTCATAAGCTTGAGACAAAAAAAAAAAAAAAAGAAAGATTCCTTCAGCTATATACAGGGGCTTATGTTGAACAGATTCATCATCTGTTACTGTATGTCAGACTGACATTTTTCAACAAGAACAGAAAAATAAAGTATCAAAATGTTTTCTAATTCGTAAAACTTTTAAGATGATAGATATTTATATGAAGTTCAGATTTGGGATCAGTGTTTTAAATCACCACAAATTCATTTCAACATCAGCCCCTGATTTAGATATAAGGTTAGAAAATCAGAAAATTCCCACCATTGTTGGATGGTCGCATCACAGAGGTAAGTTTTGTACAAAGGAACATTGCTTAGAGGTCTGACTGTCATATCTGGCATTCATTAATTTAGATGCTGCACACCTGTATATTTAGTTACCCTATATCCTACTGTGTTTTCAGGATTGAAAGGAAAATCTGTTTTAATATCCAAAATTGCCTAGAACTAAAGGTGGTTACATTTTTTGAATGAAGAAAAATGTGAAATTAACTCTTTATGGTGGGGATGAGTCTGCGTCTTGTTATGAGCAATGCGGTGTTCAGTTGCGCGAGATACATTTCAAACCAGTCGCCAGAGATGTCTCTGCAACCGAGTCGCTAGCAGCTTGACAAAGTCAGACGCTGAATTTCGTGCACACACACCAAAACTGTGTCCTTGTACGTGAGCGACTCCTAGTGTCGTAGTGGTGGTGTGAGAAAAACTATGTCAGTATCAAGGTGGATATTATTGGCAAACCTCTCTTCTGTGTACATCTTCCTGTCCAGCAGTGTTGTTATTTTCCTTGCTTATTTATAGAAAAACGAAAAAAAAAAACAAATTATAGATATTAAGTGTGTGAGATATATTGAAGACGACAAAACCATGGAGTTTTCCACCATCTAGTGAGGGAGTTGGAAGGTGATGATGTCAAGTAAAAAAATCTTTGAAAAAACACCAGATTGATAAGTAAATGCATAGATTTAATGTCAACCTCTCTGTGGGAAAGGTTTTTAAACATACCAAGTTGCACATGGAGAAACGATGATGATGGTGATGATGACAAGAGTGAAGGCACTGATGATGATTTGATCACTTTGAAACAGATATATATATTGTTAAATTTTAGTTGTTCAGATGCACTACATACATTCTATTGACATTTTTTTAAAATTGAAAAAGTTCTGCCTTGTTTTAGTAAACTAACAAAGTGATAACAATAGGCCTCAATAGGTACTGCACACAATACACAGTGACTCGTGTATGAATTGGCAGGCAAAACATTTTGACCAGTGATTAGGCTTGAAATGAGACATACCTCCAGTCAGTCACCAGGGAGTCACCCGCCAGTTGCTACATGACTCCATCCCAAGCGATGTTGCAATAGCTTGACATTGTCGTGCGCATAAGGAGATGGCCTCATACAAATCTTATTTGTTGGATTTTGGAGCACCATTTTTTTCAAGCGAAGGAATGTTGCGTGGCACTTAAGGAGACATACCCAAGGTTATATTTATCTTAACAGCCCCTTGACAAAATAAGAGATATTCCTTGGAGGAAAAATGTATCATTTTTGGAGTGTAATTCATGTTTTAAATACCTTTGGATCCATATTTAGTTGTTGGCTATGTGGTGATATGTATGTCAGATTTAGTTTGTGTGTAACTTCAGAATGCCAGGCCTTTTAATTCCACTGTCCAAGATAGGTTAGAAACCAGTGGACATATTCCCTTGTTCATCAGCAGTCACCTTTGGATAATGACATTTCTGGAGATTTTTTGCATTGTATTGTCATACTTTGTGACTATTAGAAATACTGAGTGTCTCAAACTTTTAGAGTTATCTTATGGTGACTGTGGTAAAAAATCACATGGACACTTGAGGAGGTGGAAAAATTTAGGCCACATTATCTTTCCACAGTTTTTGTAACTATGTCAATAAATTAAAGACTTAAGTAAATCAGAGATATGGAAATGATTTTGTAGCATTTTATTCATTATTTTGTTTTCTATTAAATCCAGCAGTTGAGTTAAGTCAGATGTGGTTGATAGTGATTCTTTTTTCCTCTCATTCACGTGCACAAATATTTTATCTGTGTTCAAACTACTGTTCTGTTTGTCTACATCTGTAGAAACAATATTATTATATCGTAACATTTATTTGAGGAATCACTATTCGAAGAGCTTATCAAACCACTAACATTTCAGAAATAGGAAATTGTACACTAAAATGTACATTTTTTAATTTTTTACTATGTCAGAAGTAAATAAATGGAGTCACGTCCATACTCTTCTAAACTTTCATTCTCAGGTGTACTCTTCATTTTGCCTATGAGAACAATGAACAAAACAACAGTGCCATGTTTTGTTTTTCCCTTTCTTTCTTTCTTTCGTTCTTTCTTTCTTTTTTTTTTTTTTGTTTTTAGTTTTTTTTACTTTCATTTTACCATAGGCCTGGGTTTCAGAGGTTTTCACATGTTTTTTTTTGTTTTGTTTTGATGATTGTTAGTGGAATATTTGATTTGAGCTCCTAAAATGACCCACCAAATCTAGAGTCTGTTTCCTTACTTCTTTCATCCGTAAAAACATCTCTTGTTGGGGATTGTATTTTATTTATCACTTTATTTTTTTTTTCTTTGCAGATGAAATTATCTGCTAACAAGTAAACATCTGTTACTGATTTTTTTTTTTTATTTTTTAAATTTTTTTAGTCTCAGTTTATTACATTTCTGTAGATCTATATGTGTGTGTTCTAAAAGAAACGGCAGGACAGAACAGAACCCAGCAAATATCATGCTACCAAAACCCAAGGATAAAATCAAAAGTGCGAGTTTTCGCAAGACTTTGATCTGATTACATAGCATCCCTTGTATTTTCACTCCTCAAGTATTTTGTGGACCATCTCCTTGACCTCATTGCAGAGCTTCATTCATGGGCGTCTGTGTTTGCATGGCGATCATGGGTCTCCAGAGCTTTCATCTTTCCTTTTATGTGCTGTCAATGGAAGGAATGTCCTGGTACCACCTAGACTATGTAGTGGCCTTACTCTTAATGCTAGTCTTCACAATAATTGCTGGCTGTCTAGGTGAATCAGCTGTAAGTAAATACTGACTCCCCAGTTTGATGTGAACATTGCATTACACCTGTCCCAAGACCACCACCATGACTAAATTTTATTTTCCATGAGTTAAATTCTAGTAATAGTCTTGAGAAAACTAAGTTTCTTTGTATATAGTCTTTTGTAATACATTGGAGCCCGTGAGAATGACAAAAGTTGTAAAAAACATCAGATATTCCGATTCCCACATATGTAGATGGTATATTTCAAACATTAGGGGGCCATGTGAAAACATGAGAAGTCAGTGAAAGACAATACAAAAAGTGAGTATTAAGTCAGCTCTCTATTATACTGTACAGTTGTCAGCAAGTCCTGACTCATTATGGTGTCTTGAGTGTTTGATGGACATTTCAGGAACACTGGTTAGAGTGAGCACAAGAAGTAGTGTACAGTGGTGGCTTTGTGGAAGATGAGTATAACAAAGTGGTGCAATAATTATTGCTCTTACGTGTACTAATACATACATGTACATTTTCATTTATTTATAACTGTATGTTACTGTAGCATTACTGTCTTGAAATGTTTGGAAATACTATTCGAAAGTGTTCTTGTGTGTTTTCTGTTGAAAACTATTTGTTCAGGTCTGTGTGATATTGGAATGATATGAAGCAAGGTTGTTAGGTTGGCACATAGCCTGGGGAAGAGAGGGCCAGAATCATGGCCTTACTTTTACTGTCCAAGTACTGTACTGGTGGTTTGTAATTCGTGTGTTAAGAGATGAGGCATCAATCAGATCTATCATTTTAGGGGACTGTGATTTCAGGGTGTCCTTTTTCATATTTATCCTGGCTGTACTGCTGAACGGCCCACTGATTATGGTCTTTGATTATCATGTGATGGAGCTGGAAAACTGGGAATGGAAGAAAGACTATGTGATTGCCTTCCTTCTGCAGGGAGTCTATGGTGGTGTAGCCATCTATCTCAATGCTCAGACCGTGAGTATTTAAATAAAGGACTGCAAGGATAACCAGTGGGCTCATTTCATAGATTTGTTGTGCTCATTCTAATGAAAAGACAGTAGTATTACTGGAATCTCATGGAAATGCCACCTTGTATTTTTATGTATAGGCTTTTTTTTTGCCTGTGAGCTTTTCATAATTATCTCTTCAGCACCTGAAGAGCATTAAAGTTAGTTTACCAAATTGTACTTCTGGTCCCTCAAAATGGCTTACAGTTGATCTTGAAGTCTGTTTCATCTTAAAGAGCCACTGTTTGAGTGTTTCTCAACTTCTGTAAATGCCTAGGCAAACCACACCATTTTTCCTTTTTGAAGGTTTGATGGGACAAAGCAGTTCCGTGATGCGGTTCACTTTTTTTTTGCAAACCTGAAGTATGTCATAAAAAAAGGTATGCCATGAATCATGATTTCCAAACATGCATGTATGGAATTTCCTAGAGTGTGGATTGTAGAATCATTTTGAGCTTCAGTTCTTGATGTATGAAACTTTCCATGCTATACAGCACTGGTTCCCCCTGGTACTCTAAACATACAATGGTGCCGTCATTAGGATGGCTTGGATAGTACAAGTCACAACTATCTGATACAGCCTGTGGAATTGTGCTACTATTATTTTGCCAGCATTTATGAGATATTACCCATTTGAAATGACTGTTTTTTTTTTCTTCAAAATGTTGAAATATCTTTGTCTTCATTTCATTCAGCCAAATCTTTGTTTAAGAGAGCAGATCCATATGATCATGTCTTATAATCAGATCAGAACAGCATAAAGTGATGCCTGTCTATGGGAATAAAACAGTGAGGCACTGGCAAAGAGTTTATCATAGTTTTTTTTTTGGAAAGTCGTCTTAGATATTAGTTATATATTTTTCATATTTGACTCAGGAAATATATATATATATAGTCATTTGGATATGCACAATATTTTTATACGCAGTATTTATTATTGGTCAGCAAGATCCTTTTTGAAGAGGAGCAGACAAAAAAAAAACAACAACAACAGAGGGTGACTGTATTATCAAACTTTTTGGTGGATAGTTTGTGGCCCATACACTATGACTATACTATTAATCTATTAAGACAGAAGAGATAGAATAGCATAAGATATGGTCTTGCTCTGCTGTAACGGCACAATTCATTTTCACCACATTTAGGGTATGGAGGAAAAACAAAACTATGTTATAGCATAGTGGTTTGATGAATTTTACCGTTATATTATAAGTCCGTTGAATTAAGACTCATTCTTTTTTTTTTTTTTTTCTTTTTTTTTCTTATTTTAAATGACATTATCTGACAGTTCTCATGCTTTGAAATGCCTTTGGGCATCAGTTGCTTTCTGGCCTGAGTCTGATTTATGCCATTATCATAGAGCAGTTATAATACATACTGTTCAGTGCATGGTTGGGTATAATCTCTTTACATGCTGTTGTCAACAACTTTGTGATCTGTGGAAGGTGTTCATTCTGGTATCAGATGAAAAATGCATTTTTACCTTGAGAAATGTTTTCATGGCTAAAATTCTTTATGCTTTTGACATGTTATCCTTCATGGCAAAAGATGGTGGATAGGTTTTTTTTTTTTAATTGGACTGAAGTGAAAATTGTCAGCATTCTCTTGTTTTCTCTTGTGGTGATTTGTCATGACAAAGTCTCACTTGTTACATTCAGTCTCTTACATATTCATAAAGCATCAAACAGTCCTAGAAAAGTGATCACAGCTTTTGATAATGATTTTCCTCAGGAATGTTCTTGTTTTGATCAATATAATTAATTATTTACTTGTAGTTGTTTAGTTATATTTCCCAGGCATTTGAAGTTTTCTTCATGCAACAACATATAATAGATCAGAGATGTTCGGCAACAGGTTTTAGAAAATACTCCCGTAATCTGAGCAAGAAATTTTGTTAAGTTGCATAGATGTGTAAGGTCACCTGCTAAAAAATCAATCATCTGTACAGCATGGATATATGGAGCAGGATTACAAGTGAAAACTGTCACTTGACATTTGGTATCATTGGCTAGTGTCACTTTATCTCTCACTTACACAACACTTAGTACACTCTCCCCTTTTTGTTTGTCTTCTGTTTTGGTGTCAGATCAGTTTTACATTTTTGTATAAACAGTAAAAGAATACAGATTTCCTCATTTTTTTTTTTTTTTTGGCTGGTTTGGTTATTTTTTGTAGTTTATAGGGTACGACCACTTTGTTGGTTAGTTCGGATGTGTTTGTATAGAAATATTAAAGGCATACCGGTTTCCCCTAATTTTTGGCTAGTTTTGCTTGGCTAGTTTTTGCTATTTTTGCAGTTCTTGGGGTTTGACAGGAAAGTAAGATCAGTCCATTTTTCTCAGTAGGAGAAATAAATTTTTTGTTCCAAGTATACACGTTTTACTAAAGATATTAAACATTTAATTGTTTGATATCATTGGACATATATAGTGCACTTTACAAAGTATTATTTTAATTATTGTGCTATCAGTCACATAAAGACATCATCTTTAAAGAATAACTCGTGCGATCAAAAGCCCTTACATGTAGCTGACATGACATTCACAATATAAGGCATGCGTTTTTTCATATCACTTGCTTTGCATACAGATTTTCTCATAATTTAATTCTCATATTCAGCATCAACTACTTCGACCTTGTTCAGAAAATTTCCCTGAATATTGTGGTACCAGATGGCAATTTAAAAAAATGTTTTTTGTTTTTTTTTTAACTTGCTTCATATATTTTATTTCTGCCTTCTGATTTTTTTTTCAGTTTGTTTAAACATTTATGTGTCATGATTTTCTATAAAGCACACTAATTTAGGTTTATCTAGAAACAGTTTTTTTTATATATTTTTCTCCTTTTTTCTCTGTGTTTTTCTCAATAGTTCAAGCTTGCAGTGTTTAGTTATAATTTATTTTGTTCTCACGAACATGGTCATAAAATTATCTTTGCATTCAAATCTTAGTAGGTAGTCTTGCTACAACAAAGGAGTTTTTATTTTTTGTCTTTATTTTCAATTTAAATATCAAACATGTAGCTTTAGCAGTGTGTTTGGTTTAGTCATATAAATTCATGTATTCAATGAAACTTTTCAGTTTCTTTATGTTTCATAATAGTCCTTATACGCATATATATATATATATATATATATATATATATGTCTTGCATCCAGGGCAAATGAGTCGGAAATCGCGCTTGGGTGTTCTCGAGTTAACCACGTTTTTACCTTTTTTCCCACTAAGGAACCAAAATTCATACCAATCAACCAAACTTATTATTATTATTTTTTTCAGGCTATAAAAGGTTAAATTTTCATTTTGTGGGAAAAAAAGCATATTAAAAGTTTGGCACCTGAGTCGGAAAATAGTTAAAAATGGCCGTATCTCGAAATGACCCAGTGCGACTTCTGACTCATTTGCCCTGGACACAAGACATGTATTGGTTGATGCAGCAGTCATGTGTAGTCTAATAGGATTGTCGGAATAAATTGTGTGTATGACTTTCTATCTGTTGTTTCTGGTGATTAGGGAAAGAAAAATACATTGCGAGTAGCTTCCAGGATGGTTGAAGTAATCTTTAGTTTTTTTAACTGTTGCTGAAAAAAAAAAAAAAAATAGGTCAGAGAACAAAATCGGGATGATGAAATGTCTTGCGATATCAGCAGTGTCAGTTTCATATCTGTTTTAGCGTATTTTACATTGGTGAAGTCATTATGGTTTTATGGGGTACATTTGATGATATATGGAGCTCATCAGTCTGTTTTGTGGATTTTGTGCCAATGTCGGTTTTTGAAAATGCTGTTTTGCCAATATTTCCAAGAAGAATCCTTGGTCAGCACATGGATTGACATTTTCAGGATTTCGTTCTTCGGATTTGTGCTGACGGTGAATATAAACGGGATCCTAGACATGTTGTTCCTCTTTACCATTCTGAAGCTTGAGAACTATGAGTGGAGAAAAGACTACATAGTTGGTTTTGTGTTCGTTCTATTCTATGGACTCATAGCTGTCTATGTCTTGATTTTGGTCGTAAGTATGAATATAATTATATATTACAATGACAGTGGAACCTCTAGGAGTTATTGCACTTTCACACATATATGTATAATGACATCTCAGTTAAAGCCTAAATTTTCAAGGTTATTTTGTGGCATTTTGTCATATCCTTTAGCCATAAAGTTCACTTCTTTTTTTTTTTTAAATTTTGGAAAGCCCAGCCAGATCAAAGCCTCATGGTAGTGTCTTGTCTGTATGTGTGCCTTTATTAAATTTAATTTATTTTGATTTTTGTTTGATCTGATTTTGCTATTATTATTATTTTTTTTTGTGTGTGTGTGTGTGTAATAGTTGTTGGTTGTGTTTTTTAGTACTTTTCTCCCCTATGGGCTGTCCCAACAAGCAAGTAAGTGCTTTTATATTAGTTATAATATGTAGTCAAGCAGCATCTCTATTATGTGTGGGAAAAAAAAGAGGCACTCCAGAAGGTATGTAACATTCAAATAAGACTGACAATATTACCTTTATAATGGAAACCTGTGAAGTATACAGAGGTAAGTCTCATTTTTCAATTAAATTTGCATAGTTGTTGAGGGTTTTTTTTTTTTTTTTTAATTAACTATCATCATGTGGTAATGAAGGTTTCATAGTTGTCATTTTGTAGGTCATTAATTAGAGAAGTTAAATTAGAGAGTATTTAAAACCCCTGGTGTTGATGTTTACAAAATTTATTATTATTTATTTTATTAACTGAACCAGTACTCATGTAATTGGTCACTAGGCTTATACATTCTTTCAATCTGTTTGTGGAGTATGTTGCACTAGAAGATTGTTTATAATATATTCAACTAGAATTTTATTTCATGAAAGCTTTAGTAATATATTCTGCTTATTCTGATATGTCTTGGAAAAGTTGGAAATGTGTGTATTGGGTTCATAATATTTTTACAACAGGTAATGTTTCACTTGTGAATTATAACAGGTCAGTTGAGAATAGACATAGCAATCCAGTGGAACCCACGAAAAGTCAGCTTGCTTAAAGTCAATTCTCGGATAAAGTCAACATGGTCCCATTTTTTTCCCTTGATATTTCATCAGTTTTTTTTTTTGTTTTTTTTTCTGATAATATTTTTTCTGATAATTTAATGTCAACACCTTCAGAGGTGACCCGCTTACAGTCAACTCCAATGACCCAAGCTGGCCGACTGACAGCCGCAAATTATGAAGACAAAGAAGAGAAAAGTCAGACAGGGAGAGAAGAGAGACGCCTTGTTTTGACACAGTGTAGCCTGTGGGCCTGTCCCGCATTTGGGGGGATACACAAACACATACCGACACAGCAGTTCCACACTCAGCTCTCGCCTTTCTGGCATGCACCAGTGAGCCTACCGATACACACCCGGTCAGCAGAACTGTCTACTACTAACTGACCGCTGACCACCTTGACAACATCCATGCTACACCGAGTGGTACACAATTCCACACTTGGCTCTCTTTGCTTGCCTCACATTGTGCGAAAAATACACAAACACATACCCACTCGTCTCTCTTTGCCCAATTTGTTGACACACACACATACACAAAGACAGTGCAGACAGGCATTGTGTCCGATTTTAGTCATATATTACATCACGTTCATTCCTGCATTTTGCGCTAGCCTTGACTAGTCAGCCTATCACTATTCATAACTTTTATCCTCAGCTCCATGATGAGGATGCCTGAGAAAAAATACTGTCTCAATCTGGATGCGAAGTTGAAATTTCTTAAAGATGTTACTCAAGGCAAAATACAACTACTTCTAGCTTTTAAAGTTAAGAGGGAGAATTAAGAGGAGTTAGTCTGCTTGAGTTTTTTTTTTTTTTTTGCAGGGATAAGGGGCATAGACCTAACTCAGTCAATACACAATACTCATTTTGACCCCCACCCCACACTACCACCACCATCACCAGAGATTGTGTCCCCTGAGAACAGATAATGTCAATCTCACTTTACTCATTTTCTCGGTCCCAAAAGGTTGACTTTCAGCAGATTCCATTGTACATGTATTTTACTCCTGGAATTATAATAGTTTGAGTACTCTACAATAACATTCCCTGCTACAGAAGTATTATGTGTAGCATAGAAAATACAGCTTTATTTCTGTTATTCCAGATAATGCATGCAGCCCGAAATCTGACTACCAATGAACGGATTAACCGCAAGCGCTATGCTTACCTCAAGGATGGGAAAGGAGCCTTCCATAATCCCTTTGATAGGGGTGTCAAGTTAAATCTCTTGGAGTTCTTGCATCTTCGGCCAGGACTGAAGGAAGATGAAGTGCAGTTGCTGGGGGTGCATGTAGTGTGAAAGAAACCCAGCCAAAGAAAGAAAGGCAGAGAGTCCTGGGGAATGAGGAGAGGGGAGAGAGTATTGGTTTGGTGACAGTGATTGCTTTGCTAGGGGAGAGAGTATGGGTGTGGTGACAGTGATTGCTTCGCTGTCAGTTATATATATATAATTATGTGTGCATCAGATGATGAATGAGGTGAATAATTGAAAAAAACTCAAAATGATTGTTTATATGTTTACAATGTTCATTTGATGAATGTGCATAGTATATTTTGAAGTAGTGGTCTTTGCCTAAGAGCCCCGCCAGTAGGAAACAAGAAGCATGCTCCCTAGGTGGACAGGCTTGTAAGCAGATTGAAAGAACATGCCATCCATCTGATAATGTCTTGACTTCTATGATTGTTAAAGATTTGTTTATGTGAATAAAACTTACAAGAAGATTTTACTTCCTTGTGTGTTTTCTATGTGTATCGTGTAATTAGCAGTTTCTGGCCCTTGTTGGTTTATAATTTTCATCAAATTCATTCAAACATTGAGTTTCAACCTGGCCTTGTCACTGTGGAATACAAATATGGCTTGGTTATCCTATGAGTAATCGCACGAGTGGCTTAAGTGAATGTTAGCCTGTATTTACAATTAGTCAAACAAGTCCAGTGTTGTGATGGCTACCCTACATGTGGCCAGCTATGCAGGCAAGATGTCCCATTTCTTCCTCCTCTTGCTTCTCTGTGCCCTCCACCCCTTCCCCCATTTCACAGCAGGCCTAGCACTGTGTGTTTTCCTCAAGGAAACAGTTTGATGTAAAATAACACCTTGTGCACTCATGTGTCACACTAAATGCCAAACACTTGGATGAATTTGGGGGGGGGGGTGTTCTGAGGCTGATAATAGTGATAAATTATAATGAACAAATTTCATTTCACGGCAGGGGCAGATTCTATGGCATACCTAGATCTGTGCTCTTAGATGGCAAGTTGTTAGGTGGAGACCACTGTTAAAAGAATTTTCCAGATCAGATCAAAGTGTACATGCTATGTTTGTTTTTTCCTTTTTGTTTTTTTTTTCCCCAAGCATATTCAATATAGCTGGGGCATTTGACATTACTACATCTAACTTTTTCAAGTAGAAGCTTTTTTTTTTTTTTTTCAGAAAGGAGTGAGGTCTTTTTCTTTCCAGGTTCTATTTAGTTTTCTTTACAATGTAGCAATATGAAACTTGCTTCCAAGGTCTATCTTTTTGTAATTATGCACCTCTTTACAAAGATTCCAGTCTGACAAATTCAAACAAAGTCATGTTTGAATAACATTCAAACAGGCTTTTATGATCAAGATACCCTTTTGAGCAAGCCAATGATTTATATAGATTAATCAATAGTTACTGATTGTTCAGTTAAATGTTCTTAATGTATTTTGTGTACATGTAGCCTAGTTATCAATACATGAGCTCACCATGGTGTGTGTCTGAAAATGCTGTACTCAGCCAATATGATATTTCAGTGCTGATGTATACATTGAAATGGTATGTTAATATCTGAATTTAAAAAAAAAACAACTCAGTTTTTAATAACATGAACAATGCCATCTTAAAAATTGGGTATTGCATGATGTTACCATTCCTATATACAGTATATGTGAGAGGTGACCATACAAGGAGCTGCTGTTCCACATGATTTGACATGAAAATGTAGCGCTTTACATCTTTGTGATAATTCTGCAAGATCCTTCCATTGTTTATTTTAAAGTGTGTATGAATGGCAGGTTTGTTTGTCATTGTTTTTTAATTGAAGAAAAAGAAATGTTTCTTGCTCTTAATTTTTCTTTTCACATGTGTCTTAATCTTGCTTCTTGTGATTTAATCCACGGAAAGATCAATATGTTTCTTGATCAGGCCATACTGTGGCATTTTTCCTTATAACAGTGGTCTCCGCCTAAGAACCCTCCGTCTAAGAGCCCGGTCCTTCTAAGAACCCGCCCCTGCTGCAAAACAGAATTTTTCCTCTATAATTTACCCCTCTAAGAACCTGCTCTGGGCCCTCACAAATGAAAAAATCTGTCTAAGAGCCCGGTGTAGGACCAAGATACCCGAGTACTTATGGTATAATTCCACATCATACTGTCCACTTAAGAGAAACGCACAGTGCCAGATGGGCAGTAAAATGGGGACCGGGGTGGAGGGAACAGGTAGACAAAGGAATAGAAGTGATGGTTGATGTATGATTGCATAATCAGGCCACGTTGTTGACTAACCCGTAACCATTTCTTTGTTTGATAACACATGGGGTGGGACTTGTGGTTTGCTTTGAGGATAAAGAGGTGTAAGTTTAGCCTCCTGACTTGTCAGCTGTTTTGCTTCTTTGGTCGGTCTGTAAACACTTGAGTCACTCGTGCGATTATCCGTAGGGCGGGCATAGCAATATCATGTTTTCACCAATGATACTGTTATGTGAAAACTCATACGTCGTTTAAACGCTGGGCAAAATTGATGTAACTAATGCTAAAGAGATCCAGAATTGCCAGATCTAATCATAATATATACATACAGGGAAGAGGACTGTACTTATTCACATAGATAAATCTTGAACTAACGGTAACGATCAACTAATCATAGTAGTGAAGACAATCTGTGGTCAAATGGGTTGCGTAACTTTTCAGTTCGCCTAAGAACCCGTCCGCCTAAGAGCCCACTTTTTTTTGTCTCCCGACGACCGGGTTCTTAGGCGGAGACCACTGTATAACTATTTATACAACAATTTGGGACAACCAAGCAAAACAATCTATACAGGAGGAAAATAAATTGTTCATTACTTGTTCTCACCATACCACTTGCAGTGGTACCAGTCTGTAAAATTTGTAGCTGCAGTGGAACTCAGATATTAAGAAATCCAAGGGACCAGAGTTATTTCTAGCGCAGTCAGTCAAAATGAGAGGTATGTCGATTTTTCACCATGTAGGGTTTTTGGTACCATGTGGAAGCTTATTTCATACCCTTTCAGGTGATGAAAAAAGTTTTGAGCTAGCTTTATTCTAGCTAGAGCTATTGCAGTTTAAAGAGACAAGGGGAGACCCCCCCAGCCAAACCGAAATTCTGAGAAGACTGAGTTTAAATGAACAGTCAAACACACAAATCTACATACCTACCTCACAAAAAAAAAAAAAAAAAATTTTTTTTATATAAATTGAGGGTAAGACCGATACTGTCTTGTTCAGAAATTAATGCACTTTCAATTTGTGCAATAAAAAAAATTCAATGTCTGACTCAATCATATTCAGCCCGACTTCTTAGTTCTAGCCCAGTGACTTATGTCTCATTTCAACAGGCCGCGAGACATTTTATATCCAATTTAGACCACAACAAAAGGGTGGGCGACCCATACACTGACTCATCGTCATGAATTATTTCTCCTGATTAGTGTCCTCTTACAAAGCCTGTGCATGTGTTTTGCACAGAAAAATGTCCTAACAATAATTTTTTTAAACAATGAAACATGTAAACTGGTAGGTTACTGAATGATACGTTTTACTCTGCACTGAAAGCTAGAGTAATGTGCTGCAGTTGGCAGGCTAAGAAATAAACGTAGTTTAATTAATGGCCACTCCCAGATCATTGTCTGTGTGTGTTAGATCTAGAGCTACGATATCACAGAACATTCCTTAACATGGTAAAGATTACTCCTAGTCTTTCTCACCCCCGCATGCCCTGCCCAAAACGCTTTACCTCCACATGCATGAACAAAGAAACACCGCCCACACCCCAGGTTGTTTCACCTGGGCTTTGTCTACTGCATGAGTATCATGCAAATGTTGTCTCGTGTTTAACCATCACTGTGTTTGGAGTGGCTGAATAAACAAAAGCTGGTTGTGCATGCTGTTTAACCATTTTCGGCACCCTGCCATGTGGTTTTACTGGTCACTTCTGGGAAAATTATTTCGTTACGAGCGAGATCTGGAGGATTGGCATTTCGCAAATACCTGAGATTTTATTGCAAGAAAGAATAAAGAAATAAAACGGGACTGCATATTCTTTTCTTTATTATCAAAATTTCGCAACATCTGATTTTGTAATATCAAAGTTCCACTGTATTTACAATAAAATCAAATTTTATGACATCTAGAATAGAAGCAGGTGCAATAAAACATCTTTTTCTTTTTGAGAGAGAAGTTGGACACGACATGCCTGAAGAAATCAGTGCTGAAAAGCTCCCATCACTAAGTAAAATAATTTTAAAAATTCAGATTTGTTATTTCAACTCACTTTGTCATCAAATTTTGCAAAGTTGATGGTGACCAGATCCGAAGCCACACTGACTCTGTCAACACCATCCACCATGTACAATGATACCAGCTGGATGTCCTCTTCTTCTCCCTCAATGACTACATCAATCATACGTTGCTGCAGAATTTCTAAATACTGTGCCATCCCCTCACAGTTCCAGTTTGGATGAAGTGGAATCACACCTTAAATTATAAAAAGAAGAAATATTTTAAGTCCTGCACTTTTTTTTTTCTTTCTTTCTTTTTTTTGAAGACTATAGGTCTACTTTGCATTACTACTTGCCTACAAAACATGGGAAACAAAACCATGTACAAATGAGCCTGTTGGCTTTCACTTACAGTATGAGATCTGCTGAAACAGTGCTAAAGCACAATGTATGACAACCATCCAACATACACTACTCCCATAGGGTTCACAATACATCTGTACTACATGGGAATGTCAAATGGGAAAAACAGAAAAATTACAGATCCCCATTTTCCTACTGTATATAATAATATATTGGAATAAAGATGAATGTAAAATCAAAACATCGGTAATAATGAAACTTTGCAAGGACAGACTGTATTTTGACAGCCTATCAATCCAGCAGTCTGCATAACTCACCAGAGGCACATTGTTGATCTACAACCTTACAGCTTATTTTTCTTTAGCTAGCCTACACTTAAACAGCATAATGATAAGCTGTTATGTAACTGACAGTAATGCTGCCTGTGCAATAAGCCTGCTGACCACATATGCAATATGATGCAGGTCTAATGTACTACACTTTAGACAATTGCTGTACTGGTGCGCGCACAGACAGTGTGTTTGCATTTGTAAAGCAAATCACTACTGCTAGGCCTTGATAAGCACTGTTGAAAAGCAATGATCTATTTTCATAGCAGATATTGCAATTTGCTCTGAACATAGTGCTCTATTATCAACTAAAGGAAACAAACGAGCATTAATCAGAATGCTCCCATTCTTGAAACAGTGAAACCAAAATCAAAACCCACTGGCGAATACAATATGGTATGCCATGTGTGCAGCCTACTATAAATTACTGACAGGTCAAATAACCATGGGAAAATTATATGCAAACCTTGTAATTTTCCCTTATCGAAGATCTAAACTTTTATCATACCTCTCTAAACTAGATCAATGAGACATTGGGAATAATGAGAGATTTTGTCTGAACTTATTCCAAAGTTTTGTTGTCGATATTTGGAACACAACCGCAGCTTGCCAGCACACTGGTTCATTCTCATTAGAACTATGTTTAGGTTTAACCCTTTGAACCTAACTTCCTGGGCCTAATGAGGTATTTCGAGATCGGTCACATGATCGAGGCAACACCGCTCACATGTGACTTTATATGATGTGACAGGTCTGAAAGCTCATCATTCGTCAAGATTTGTCTGCCATGCGCAGAGCAAGTAAACAAATCAGCGTGTGAGCGAAAAACCTCGGTCATGTGATTTTTCTTAAAATACCTCATATGACCCTGCACCTGGGGCTCCTGAGCTCAGATCTCTGATTTCGGACACTTTTGCCGTCTTCATCACTTGAACTAGATCTAAAACTATCACTTTCACTATCATTCACTGTTTCTAAGTGATTGTGTGGATAATTTATGGTGAGATCAGTCTCAGTATCATCAGAATCACCTGGATGATTAATCACCTCACTAGAAGTAAGCAAATGCTGGTGTTTGTCAAAATCACGAGAAGTTGAGGTACTCTGTTTCATGATGAAAATTTGGCTCTTTTTCGTTTGTTACCCCAGTTTCAGTATATACCAAACAATAGAACAATCCCGCTGGCTTAACTGTTGGGACCCTCGACCAGCCCAAGTCCACCCTAACGCTAACATGTGGGCCTAGGCCCGACGAGAGGGTGACGGTCCTCCCTAACGCTAACATGTATGAGACCCTCGACCAGTGCAAGTCCACCCTGATGCTAACATGTAGGTCCAACGAGCAGGCGACAGACAGACCTGGGGTAACAAACGAAAAAGCGCTGAAAATTCTGACTCAAACAATCCATACACTGCAACCATGGGGGCTGCCATCTTTAGAATGATATATTAGGCACATGACGTCAAAGTATTAATCTCATTGGCCAAATAAAAATAGAATTATACACACAGAATTATGTCATTATAGAATGACATCAACACCCAAAATGACGTAGCGTGCACTCAGTATATAGTCAAGTAAGGTGCTGTGACTTATAGGTCGTGTTCAGGGTTGTGGGGTTAACCATTTCAAGTCTCCAGAAAGGAAAAATAAAAGAATAAAAAAAAAAAAAAAAGGCCAACCATGTAGTTTGCATCTGATGAGCCTGACTGGCATTGCCAATCGTTCCTGGTTTATGGGTCGCAGATGAGTGACTGGTATCTCCTCACTGTTGCCATAGTCAATGTAGCGCACATGAACCTTTGGACCTTTCACCTTTATACAGATTCACAAGGGGGTAAAAAAAAAAAAAAAATAAGGAATACAATTTGTTAGTTGATGCCAACATATTGCTCACTGTCACATTACAAAATACTATCTCAAAAACAAATGTACATATATTTAATTCAATCAATCAAACAATGAATCCATCACTAAAACTTGTAACCATTTTTAAAACCCAACAACTGAATACCAGTCTGTCCACTTTTCATAAAAACATGTTTAAACTATAACTATGGCAACAACAGAGTGATATTTCTTACACAATTTTTTTTTTTGGGTAAAGTTTCAAGACATTAACCTAGGACGCAAAGGGTCATCATCAGTAATTTTGTACACAGTTCTTTTACATTATTCTTTAGAAAGAGATGTCATTGTATCTTTAACATGTCACAGAGCTGATCTGATCAGAGACTCACTTCTTGCTCTTTGCATTTTAATGTCAATATCCAAGTATCATACCATTCTAGCAGGTTGCTAATCCCTAGAAACAAATCACTAGTTTTAATATTAGTCTATCACCATTTTCAGTAGTCATCCACCCAATTTTAGCCAAGGCATTAATACAAACAAATACTTTTGACAACTTAGTCAAAAGCAGTCCATTTTCTTTAAAACATTATCATTATTCATGTACAAAATGAAAATGTAATACTCCACTATCCATTTATATTAATACAAAGCAAGCAAACAATATTTAGTTCTTAAAAAATGCTGAGCAGCAACTTCTTTTCTGTCAACTGCTGCATGTTCAATACTGTGGTCTGTTGTGCATCACTAAAGTATGATTTAGACTTACTTTCTCAAGAGACCTCTTGATGATTGCCTAGATCTGATTGCCTGAATCTTTCATCAGAGGTATCAGACTTTCAAATTTGGTAAAAAATCTGACCTTCTGGTCATTGCTGACTTTTTTTTTTTTTAAAGTTCTATGGAAACATAGAAGGTCTCCAGTAGTTAGCAGCCCTAAACTAGTCACTAGTCCTGTACTGCTTATGAATCTGACAGGCTATTTTTTCTGTTTAAAGCATAAAAAAATCATAGAACTATAGTCACTCCAGCAAATTTTTACTGACACCTTTGGAAATAAAATTATAATAATCTAAAAACTTTTAGTTTCCTGGTCAAAGAGCCTTTCTTCCACAAGTGACATACCTCTTGTACAACACATCTGTACCAGCTGCCTTGATATTCACTGGTATAGATGCCATCCACAACAGGATTGCAATAGACATCAGCATCCAGTTTTGCCACATCCTGTTCGAGCTTTTGAGACATTCTCTGTAGCTCTTGTAATTCTGCGAGATTGAGGCAATTTTCAAGTGAGTTACTTTGGGAGTAAACCGATGATGCCAATTCTCAAAAGAAAAAAAAAAAAAAAATAGAAGACTGAATTACTTAAGTTACTATTGTGAAATGAAGCCTAAATTCACCAATGGGATGAAAAAAGTTACAACCTCCATCACACTGAAGAAAAAACACAGTAATAAGATGAAAAAAATCTTCAGAGTTTTCTGGGATAAAATTCTCCATTGCAGCCATGTTCTTGATTGATGATGGTTGATAGTATAAGCTGGTGAAAAACATTACCCCAAGATGTGATGAAAATAATTCTAAAAAAACATTTTTAATTACATAGCAATGAGGACATTTCCGACAAATGCAATTCATTAAAAAAATAACATACACCAACAAAAAAATTCTAATGATGACACTTTTGCTATTTATTCTCATTATTCTGTAAAATTAAGCACATGTAAATTAACGGAATTACATACCTTCTGGATCAACTCGCTGTATATAAAAATCACTCAAATTGTTCACATGAAAAATGACACCATTAAACTCCACTTGTGGTGGGGTTTCAAAGATCAGATCTGACAAGTTTGGAGTGGCTTGACTGTGAATTGGCTGTATGAAAAGGTAAACAACAACATTAATACTAAAAGTCAACAAATTGAACAATTGCAATGTACTGATGGGTTTTGATTTAATTTGAACAGACATCAAAATAATAGAAAAGAAACTTGTCAGGTGCCCATGAAGTAACTAATATTAACAGAACTATAATTCAGAATCATCATGTGTCACTTGGTAAGTGCAGCTTTCAGAATGATGACAAAGCCATGAAATGGCAAAAATTTGCATAGAATTTCAGGGAATCATTCAAAAACATCAAGCTGCAGGAAATGCATATCACTATCAGGAAACTGGGCGGGGAGTAAAGTTGAAAAAACATGAGGATCCCGTTCAAATTGAGTAAGCAGGTTCTGTTTTTAAAACATTCGTCATTCCGTTTAATTTTTCTCCTGTTTATTCAATTAGTCTTTATGAATTTAAATAAGTTTTCATGTCTTTCTGACTCAGAAAACCTACTTATATTCCCAGAAAACATGAAAAAAAAAACCATGACAATTTTTTTGCATAAGCAACATTTGCAACATAGAACAAGTTATCCTCTAATCCAATGCACTAGCTGAGATTCAAATCTTATAGAATATTGCAATGGTCTATTCAGTTTGCTGTTAGGGTGACTTGAACATTACGAAGTCAAGTTGAAGTGTTGGTACGATATTCCTATAGGAGCTGTAACATAATGACATGTAACCTGGAGACAAGAGAGACACTGGCCATTCCATGATCATGCATAGAGACATTCTTACTTTATATTTGCGAAATATTTTCTGTCTGTATTATTTTCTCGTGGGAATCATTCATGAAAGAAGAGTGCTCTCAGGATGAGTGTACAAAATCCAAATTACTCTGCCAAAATATGAAACAGGGTTTTCCAGAAGAGAGCAACAGAAAAAAGCAGAAAATATGAAAATCTATTCAGATGACAGAGCAATAAAAGAATGACATACCTTATATTTACTGCCTATACATTCCCCATGTTCATTTTCCATCTTGACAATCCAGGTGTTATTTTTCCTGTCTATCACCTTCACATTGACCTGTTTTTCAAGCAAATCCTCCTTTAGTTTTTGGTTGAATTTCGCAGTGTCATCATTTGACCCCTCAACTGACACAGATTCATAACCCTGCAAACAACAGCAAACAGCTTGAGCTGGAAGTTGTGTCAGCTCCATGGGTATTTCTCTCAACTCTGCAATGGACGTTTCCTCTGAGTTTCCGTAATCAATATAGTGAATGATACATGTGGCAGAGTCGCACATTTTGTCGATCTGGGCTCTATACCAGCTGTTGTCTTGACTGAACTGTGCGGCACAGATGGAACCCGAAGTGGGACTGACAAGTTTGGGCAAAGCGTCTCCTAATTTGTTTAACTCTATCATCAGCTGAAGCAGCTCTGACTGCAAATGTTCCACTTTGCTACTGACATAAATGCAGGAGCATGACTCAACATGTGTGACAACCACTGGGACAAGTTCACCTGCACATGGCAATGTCTGCGTCTGAATGCTTTTCTTTTGCACTCCTGGTGAGGGAAGCTTCTTATTCATCTGACGTTTCAGTGGTGATATCTGACAAAAAAAAAACAACATCCATTTCATCTCATTTATTTTAACAAATGCAATTTTTAAAAAAATAAAACAAAAAACAACTGTTGCACTTGATATAGAAGCTGATTGATTCTTGGCTTATTGGTGAGTGCTTTCCTCAAGAAAAAATATGATTTTTATACTAACTTATTTCACTGATTCTTTTTTTTTTCTCCACCTGGACAAGGTATAACAAGACAGATAAGGAGAATATTACTCTGTGCATGAAAGAAAACAGTAATATGAAAAAAATAATTTTACCTGAGCCTGAGGTGGCCGAGTTTCCTGCTCTGTGAACATACTGGTGATACATTTTCCATCACAGTCTAGAATGTCCACCACACATTCATCTTTTTCTTGGCTGACTACTTGAATGCTAACAATCTGTACATTGAGAACAGAAACATACATAATTCTCAAAATGAATACAGTTCATTGTTTCATGCATTGTGTTTAAACAACAACCATCTTTGGTTTAAAATGATACTATAAAAACTAGACATCAACAATGACTGTTTTCATTTGACAAAGGCCAGTATTTCCAAATAAGGTCTAAAAAACATTTTCAGATATTCTGAAATGTGTATCACTAGTATCTCTCTATCAAAATCAGAAAATTTAACTTTCACAATTTAATTCTTACCACAAAATTTCAATTTGGGAGAAAAAAGAAAGTAAGTGACAAATATACCTGATAGGGGCTCAATTCAGAAAACTTCCTCATAACTTCTGCACTCGGTGTTCCACTACCAACAAGCCGACACTTGATTGTACAGGCTGGAGTTGTGAAATCTTCTGGTGCCAACTGCATCAGCTCTGTGATAGATGTTTCTTCAAAATTTCCATAGTCCAGAAAGAATATGGTACACCTGCTTCCTGAAATACTCTCCACGCGGACCCTATACCAGATAATTTCAGAGTCTTGACTAAATTTCGCCGCCACAAAGTCACCAGGTGACACACCTTTGGCTGGTTGTGGTTTTTCCTCAAGGCGGGTCTTCAGCCTGAGTGTGGCTTCTACAGCTGCTGGAATGTGTTCCCTGACTTGGACATAAAATTCTGTTGGTGATAGCATGTTGACACACTCTACCGGCACAGGCACTTTCTGCTCTAACTTGAGACCAGGTATTCTGTTTGATACTGAAGCTGGTGACTCCTGTAAAAATTCAAGTCAAAAATAATATCTCAGATTTGTTTCTATCACATGAGAGCAAATGATGAAAAATGCTAAAAGAAAATGAGAGAGAGAAAAAAAAAAAAAAAAAGATCTGTGAATATTACATGTAAAATTGTTAAATATCAAACTAATACAACACAAACACAAAATGCATAACATTGCATTTCGGCTCTTTTCGGGAATTTTAGTTAAGGCAAAAAAATGTCTCCCATCAGCACGCCTGAGGCGGGGTCAACAAGGGGCACGAGTTGGGCTTACTTGTTAGTGTTTCATGGTCACGTTGCCCTTATTAATGGATGATTTTAATCTTTTATATCTGTTGTCTTTCAATTACCAGCACTCATCTGCCTGTTCTATATTCAAGAACCATTTCTCAGTTACAATTCATATCCACTTGGGGGCGGGGGGTGTTTGCTCAAAATATTTGACTTTGGGTTTCTTTTTTCTTTTAAAAGTGCAGTCTCGGCTAAATATAAAAATGGTATCAAAAAGTTGATATGTCCATTCTAAGGTGTCGGGAGGGTGGTCAAGTAAAGGCTGACCTGCCCCTCAGCCATCCAGGCTCTTGCTCATTTGGGGCTCTTTATTCAGTGATAGATCATCACTATTTCGCCG
>JBCAUA010240522.1:0-17267 GCA_038406235.1 Peronia verruculata | reverse complement strand
CAGAGGTTTAAAATATTGGGGTGGACTGGCCTGTTTTGACTCGATTTGACAGCGAGAATACTAGTGGTCGCTTTTTATCCCCCCCCCCCCCCCACACACACACACACGTCTTCCGCGCCCCTTTACCAAAATCATAACCCACAGAAACTCAACAAACCGACTCTGACTTCAGCTGAATCAATCTTTTTTTAACCAATCAATATACCCTCCTCCCTCTCTCTTCCCTCTTCTGTGCACGCACGCACACATACATATAAACACCAACAAATCTAATCTGACTGAAAAACTGAACACGTCTCGGAATCTCATATTACCTTAACTAGCAACAACAACAACAACAACAACAACAACAACAAAAACCGAATGTTTCCTTCCGTACACCCCACTATCGGTTATCCCGACGTGTGCTGTAAAATTTCTAATGTCGCCCTTTCATGCACACAATCACTCTTACCCTAGTATGACTCACAGAAAGTTAATCAACCTATTTGGAGCTCATCGAATGATTTTTTATTTTTTTTTTAATAAATCTATCCCCGAAAAGAGTAAAATGATTTTTTTTTTTTTAATATACATAGATCTATCCCCGAAAAGAGTAATCAACAAACGCAATCTGAGTGAAACACTGAACAGAATCAGATATCTCAGCCTCTCAACCTTTGAATCTACAGTGAGAAATCTCTCGTTTCCACATTAAATCCGCCCTGACTGTCATCCATCTCCTGTAAGACATCTCTCTGTTTTCTACACATACCCGCCCTTCTTCGTCTCATTTATGACATAAGGAACCTCAATCAACTAATCTAGAGTTAGTCAACTGCATTGATTTCTCTATCCACCCCCCCCACACACACACAGACACACAAAATATAGACCTAATTCACAAATTCTGTCTAAAAATTCCACGACATCCTAGCTGCTCATTCCAAGTTTACAAAGAAACATTCCTCCTTCCAAAGTCCTAATGAATACCGTCTCACTCGTATGCCCTTCCACCCAATTGTATTGTATAATATGTAGTTTTTAGTCCTAAGAAAATAGCAATAAATCACCTCCAAGAGCATGCCCAGTTTGGTGAGAATCAAGTTTTGGCTGTGATTTTGGAATTTGGAACTTTTGCCGGACATCATTCAGCGTCTCTGCCAAGTCTTCTTCCGATTTCTAATTACCGAGGATTCTTTTTACGTACCTAATGTGCTCACATGACCTCTAAAATATACTCTAACCAACCGTTATCCGAGACGGCTACACGTCCCAAGAGGCCAGAGAACTATTGAATCTCTGGAAAAAGGGCAAACAGGGTTTTTCCCATCCTCTGATAGGGACTAGAACCAGCGACGTTTTTTCCGAGGAGCAGATCCTTAACTCTTCGACCTCGGGGCCCCCATCCACCCACTTGACCTCACGGTCTCATGGTTGTAAACAACTCAGCCAATTGACCCAGATTGTGTCAACTCAATCGATTTTTTTCTACCAATCAATTCCCTCCCAACTCCCCCAGCGGTAATCACCAAACTTAATCTGATTGAACAACTGACTGAACATGGCTTCTCAGCTTCTCAGTCTTTGCCCGCCACTCCACCAGTCCCAACTTTGAAAACAAAACAAAGCAAAAAAAAAAAAAAAACCACTTGCCCTGCAAAATAAACAGCGGAATTTGTTCTAGTGTGTATGCTATGAGGGAACAATGAAGGTTTTTGGCTAATAAAGATTGTGTGATAGCACATAAAGATTGTGTGATAGCACATAAAGATTGTGTGATAGCACTTTGATTTAGAAAATAAAATCAACAAAAAAACTGCCCTTGATGTTTTAAGAGAGAGAGAGAGAGAGAGAGAGAGAGAGAGAGAGAGAGAGAGAGAGAGAGAGAGAGAAAGAGAGAGAAGAAAACAAAAACAAATAAGAGAATGCCAAAAAAATAATAATAATTTAAGAACTGCATTCATAGATAATAATGCCCATTGAAGTACCTCGCGTTTGTTTATCTGGGTAGGACTTGATTGCTGAATGCAATAATCTGAACATTGTCTTTTTCCACTTGACATGATGGTCACTGATGCAAAGACTGAAAGTTTTCTTTCTATAGCTCAGAAGTCAATGTTAAATGTGAGCATTAAAACAGAATGATTCACTGAGAGTAAAAGAAAAACGCGAAGGCTTTTGTAACGTCGGGGAAAGGAAAGAACGCTAAACCAGGAGGTGATTAAACAGCAGACAAAGCAATTAGCAACTGAACTTCAGGGGTATCATTCTTGGTTTAATAAACAGAACAAAAGAAAAAAAAAGCTGAACAACGTCAATGCCCAGCTAGATATTCAGACGTGCTACACGGACCGCCATACTGTAATATCGATGGGAGAACACCTTTGGTCTCATCATGAATGCTTGGGTTAAGTTTTGAATACAATGTGACTGTACATCTTATGTGTTAATTGGGTGCAACTTTGAAAAACAACATCACGAATCTTCAGCGAATAAAAAGGTTTCCGTAACATTTCTCCACAGAAAAACGTGATTGAGTCGACAAGGGGGGACTTTTTTCTGGCTTAGATTGTGAAAGGGTAAAAACATTAAGCAATTTCTATAGACCATCTGAGTGAAAAAGAAGTGGCATAGGAAACAGACATCCACTGTATTACTTCCAGGTCAGAATAGAAAAGAACAGCATTATGATCGTCATGACTTATCTGAGAGAGCTGTCTACCTCCCCCCTCAATAACTCCAGGATGCACAAGGTTCCCTTGTTTACCACTCTCTCTGCAGGCATGAATGTTACAATCGAGCCATTCTCTTGTCTAATGTGGTGGACAATTGCCTCTGTTTCCACTGGTATTTGCATCGTCGTTTTTCTTCCTTCCCTATGACCTACTTCACTGAATTTGATGGATTTCTGTTTGTTGATTACGGTGTTCTAGGTGTTTCGGTGCAGGATGACTAAAGATTGCTAGCTTTACCTATGTCTCTTCTAACTGATCAGTAGACACCTTATGTGACCGTTCGTATAACTACTATAGTTCTCTCTTTCTCTGTCCAGGGAACACTGAAGTATTGGGATCATTATTCATTGTGAAAATTTAAGAGAGACAAACACATGAGATGTTTTCTCGAGACTCTTTGATAATTCCATTGCAGATATTATATCTTTCCATCTGCAACCTTAGAGATTTGCTCATGTTTTCGTTTTCTTTTATTTTATCTCCCTTTTCTCACTCGTTCTTCATATATGCATATACAATAATGTACTTTATGCTTCGTTCAGCGAGTGCAGAGATGGTGAGGCAAAGTGGGTAACAGATCATTCGTGTTTTTCCCTGATCCCTACTGCTGGATTGTCCTCACCCTCCTCTCCTGCTACCACTGCTATCTCTTCTCTCGTTCATCTTGGTGAAGAAGAATGAATAGAAAGCATAATCATGCTATTCTAAGGCTTCATAAAGATTTTAGGAATGTGAAATTAAAGCAGTCGTTAACCAAAGCAGCTTGACCATCAGACATAATGACAAATAAATACAATCTCAAATTATTTCCAAAGAATAAATAAATAAATAAATAAAAACAACAAAAAACAAATAGAACAAAATAATAACAATAATAGTAATGACTAATAATGTGTAATAATAAAACGTCGTTCTCTGACCAAAATGAAGAAACTTTAAAAACTCCATCTCTGTTTCACACATTTGCCACAGTCCTATAGGACTAAAGTTTCACATACATCCACGCACAGACTCACACAGAGATGCGCAAATATGGACCGTGCAACCGCCATGCCCAATAAACAAACAAAGCAAACAAACAACCAAACAGGCAAACAAACTAAAGCCCCATAACTGTCCTCATGTCACATCCCTTACTCTCTCCACCTCGTGTGTACGTTTAGTTCGTTCCAACCCCCCCCCCCCCCCCCCCCGCATTCTACAACAGAACAAATCTCTCAGCTATTCTCTCTGTGTTCGTTCCCCATCGGCTAAGGCCGAGTCAGCCCCTGTCAATATGTACTAATTAGATCTTGCAATACGAGGATGATGAGCAGGCATCTGACTGGGCGGGTGCTCGACAAATCCGAGTCCTCTGGGGAAGAAGGCCAGGGGGTGTGAATGTCTGTACTGCTAGCTCCCGGATACTGAAGGCCATTCTTCATCATCATACCATGTTCTCTGTGCATCGCGACGTGCGCATACGCGACAATGGTCTCTGGTAATGAGGTGCATTGTCTTCCTTACTTGGACTCGTTATGGGAGACAACGAGCGACGGAATATGGAATGAGAGAATACGGGCGGGGAGGAAGGTACAAAAGAGACAATGTATGAGCGGTGAGTGAGTATGTGAGGAATGAGTGAGTGAGAAAAAGTAAGTGAGTGAATGAAATTAAGTGCGAATGAAAGAGTGAGTGAGTAATGAGTGAGTGAGTGAGTGAGTGAGTGAGTCAGCCAGTGAGTGAATGAGTGAATAAGTACATGAATGAGTCAGTGAGTGCGTGCGTTCGTGCGTGAATGAGTGAGTCAGTGAAAACTGAAGATTGCAGTGTCCAATTGGCACTCCGTCACTCTTACTGCACATAATTCCTCCCTCTAAATTTTATTCACCATCTAAAAAAGATATTCAATTATTTAGATTTTAATTCGTTCCCGGCCAGGCTAACAATACCTGGATGGTGTTAATTCGGACTATTCTCAGATACAAGCGTCAAATCCTCCGTTTTTCCCTGTGACATTCATGAATGAATTTGCATTGCATGGATGCTAAGGTAACTAATCAGTGCTGGGAACACGATAAGCCCTCAATGTTTGACTCTACTACTACGTACATGATACGTTTGATCGTGATACTGGCACGGGCAGTATTATTAGCTTTTTCATGTTATATCTTACTTACAGGTCTATAATTCTGAATTGGAATCACTTAACAATATGTGCTGTTGATTAGATGATTACTTGAAACAACGTACTGACAGTAATTAGAAATATATTCCTGTGGGACATTAGCTCAGTGGTTTGTGCTGTGGCCTTTGGAAGCAGAGGTCGGTGGTTCGAATTGCAACGGTTGCATGTTGTATCTTTAGGAAAGATACTTAATACACAATTTTCCTCAGCCCACCCATTTGTAAAACGGATACCTGATGTATATCAGGGGAAGTACAGTGGCGCTGCACTGCGGCGATGCGGTCTGAAATGGCCAAGACAATTTCCCCTCTCGGGGGGTCAATGGATGGTACTTTTACTTTTGTTTTTACTTTTTATATGTTTCTGGTGGGTATTACCTTAAACAAGGTATAATAAGAATAGTCAAAATTAGCACTAAATACTATATACATACTTGATACTATATACACATATTTCTGAGTGGGTAGTACTTAAAGCAGGCAGTTGACGATAGCCAAATTATTAATAATAATGAAAGGCGGTGAACTTTGCTTATTTCCACGATTCCAACACCGCTCGCTCTCTCACTCACTCATTCACTCGCCCACTCATTACTATATTATTATGATTATTATTTGATACGACCCATCCATTTTCCTCCACTTTTCGAGTTTTCCATGGTTACTTTCTCTTTCTCTCTTTTTCTTATTCTTTTTGTAACTAAACACATTTATGTCTCTAAATATCCATTATGCCACCCCCTCCCCTTCCGGGTTTTCCGTTCTGTGTTACAATATACAATGATAATAATAATAGTAATATAATAATAATAATAACAATAACAGAAAACATTTATCCGGAGCGGATTCCCATAAAGTACAGACTCCCAGCGCTATTCAATCTACAGTAAGTACATATATAACAGTGTCCAATACAAGGTAATAAGCAGCCCCAGATGTTAGGCACATGAAAATTGCCTGAAAATTCTGAAAGCAGTGGGTCCAGGCCAGAGCCCTGGTAGGGGGTCAGGGGGACAACGCCCCCCTGAAGCTGAAGCATTTTCATCACAACTAATGCACAAAACGCTTAAATTGTGCGGAATTCTGACTTGGCGATAAGCCGGCAAATGTCGGCATTGATTGCCGGCATTCACAAATCTTAAATTGTGCGGAATTCCAACTTGGCGATAAGCCGGCAAATGTCGGCATTGATTGCCGGCATTCACAAATCTTAAATTGTGCGGAATTCCGACTCGGCGATAAGCCGGCAACTGACTCTAGCACCAATTTTAAGTATTTTTGGCCTCATGAAGCAGGAAAATTTCCCCATTTTACAATTGCCGGAAATCAGGCAATTGCCTGAAAACATCCAGGTCTAGTATGGAAAAAATGTGCTTTGCATCCAGTTGCCATGACAACACTGCCATTTTGGACTGAGTGTTTTTTACATTAGCTATTTTCAAAAGCCTAAGGCTCCTGGAGTATTGAATGAAATAGTGTGAAATTTTGTAGATGAATAATATAATCCTATATGAAAGACAAAATGCATTTGTTTTTTGTTTATTTATCACAGAATATTTTTCATAAATTATTGAAATATGTACATTAACGAATGTAATTTTTTTTCAATTTTCCACCAAATATCAATTTTCCTTCAAAATCAAAGATGAAATTCAGAAAAAGCAATGCCGTGTATATTTCAAATTTGAAGGCAGTTGATTAAGAAATGAAAAAGCCTTTGGAAAAAAAGTGAAGAAATCATACATATTGCGATAATCTCAGCTGAATTTTCATAATCTCTCTATACAGAAATTTGTTGGTGCCGTTCTGAGGCATACAGCATATGTTTTTGGCCCCATCTGTTGTTTTTCTGGTATGAAAACTGTTCAAAGTGTATAAAAATACGAAAACCCCATTTCTGATATTTTGTAAGTCCCAAAATCTTATTTTCAGGAAACCCCTCCTCCCCCACCCAATGCAAACTGTTTCACAGAACAGTTTCCATAATTATCTGATCTAAAAGCAGTCAGGTTCACTTTTTCAAAACTTTTTTTCATGTTTATTTCACTGCATAACCAGGGACGACAACAAAAGACTTTGTAAAAATTAGTTGAGAATTGCTAGAACAAACAGCAGAGGACAGATGGTTTTAGGAATATGGATATACATATGAGGTTTATTTTTCATCTCATCATCAGTAAACCCACTTGATGTCATGATAAATATGCATGTCTGACCATCAAAATTTGGCAAGCAAATTAGTGAATAGATTGTAAGTAGAGCAGATAAGGCAAACTATGCTGACTTATGATGCAATTACTGATCTTTAGTACCAATTAAGTGTTGGACAGGCAATGCCCAGACTTCATGATCTATTCATAAATATATTTTCTTGCATTACTTAAAGATAAAATTGATTGACTGGTATCATTAAACATCTTAAATTCTGATCTTTTGGATAACAAAGCAGAAGACAACTGGGTGGCAATGGGCTAAATGTTCAATTATTTTCTTATTCCTGATTGTAATTTAAACAGTCTTGTCCTGACCATAGTAAGACATAAAGAAGTGAATTCTATGTTATCACATTGCATGAAGAGATTCCATGTTCATTTCTGAGTCCAATTTGTACATTCATACAGTCATTACATGGGATGCAAGGATGAGAATACAAACTTCCTTAAGGATGACTTGAAGATACTTACCTTGTAATAAAGTAAGACATAGGTATCAATGATACCCTGGGGTTCTAAAGGTGGGTCCCAGGTGACTTTGATCTTAGTGGAGGAGAGGGTAGTGGCCTGTAGGTTGATGGGTGGGCTGGGTACAAGCACTGAGGATTGCACAGGACACAGTACAAGTAACAAAAAAAACAAAAAAACATCCTTCTCTTTCCTGTTTATGTCTTAGTACTTTAATTCTAAATTAAAATACTACTGAGGATAGGACATCTTTCTTCATAAATCAAATCATGACTCTTTTTCCTATAACTATTTTGTGACTTTATTTTAGTGTTGAGGGTGAAAAATTCAGAGACCATGTGAAAATTTATAAGAGCGTTTTCATCCTCTAATGCAAGTTTTTGGATTTGGAAAAAAGAAATAAAACCCAACCTTCTTCTTGTGTGATCACAGATGTTGTGGCTGTCCCCTGGCTAGGGCCCTGACTATTGTAGGCCCGTACACGAATCTCGTACTCTGTTGTGGGTTTCAAGCCCTGAATGCTGAACTCCTTCAACGTCGTATTTGACACTCGTTCTCTGCAAGTGTTTATAGACATGATACCAATATATTAAACACAATGTCCTCTACCTGACAGGTTTGGACCATCAAGGAGGAAAAAATGCTATCTGTCTCACATGCTTTTTTTTTCACCTCGACACCAGTAAACATTAAGAAAATATAAAGAGATTATTGTAAGAAGGATAACTCATCTCACTGTAATGCCTTGACGATTTACATAGTCAGAGTGTAATAAATTGTACAATGTTATTATTGTAAACTTGATAAAAAAATTTCTTTTTCATTCAGAACAGATGATGTGAATGTAAGAAAATGACACCACAAATTTTACGAGACTGGATGATTTGATTGTTGACAGACCCCTAATGATCAAATGCAAACTGCAAACTTTATTTACCTCTCTGAGCCAATCTCGCTCCAGAAGACGGAGTAAGATAGAACATCATCAGCTGCTGGACTGTCTGGCAGATCCCAGGACAAGGTGACAAACCGTGTGTCAGTGAGAACAGCCCGCAGGTTGATTGGTGTTGGGGCCTTTGAGTGGGTCCCCGAGTGCATGGCCCCTGCTGGTAAGGCGTATGGGTAGGAGGATGGGGTGGTAGGTAGAGGGGTATCTATTGTGTGGTCAGTGTGTCAGTGTATAGTGTATTGTTACACAGATGCAAAATGACAGGTCAGTTTAGATAATACATATTTGTAATTTTATTATTATTATTATTTTTATTTTTTTTGGTGAGGTGATGGTCAAAGTTTTCAAGAATTAATACAATTTATGGAGTAAATAACATTAGAAGATCAAGAATATTTTTTTTGTTTTTGTTTTTTGTTTGTTTGTTTTTTTTTTTTTTATTCAACAGATGCCGAGAAAAAAATGTAAAAGCAGTGGCATCACCAAGCATTGGTTAATTGTGATTAAAAAAAACCCCATTATTTTAAAAATATCCAGACCCAATGTGTCAGTTAACAAATTAAGGTGCCATTGTAAGAAAAGAATCATATTTAATGTCATTGATTAGATTGATGTAAGACAAAAAAATTTATACCATGACAATGAGCAGTGAAAACCATTTGATGAATGTGATGATATAAACAAGGAAGATAACAGACCCATGATACAACCATTAAAAAAAAAAATGAGAATGAAAAACATGAATAAGCAGCATAAGACAGCCAGAGTAATGACATCAGTGAGTTGTTTGTGTTGCAGGCACAGAAGCCAGTGCAGGATATGCAGTCAGTTGTTATTGGGTCAAAGGTTGACAATGTGAAGATAACACATTTGTTTGGAATAGGGTGCAGGCATTGAAACGGAGCATACGCCAATCAGTTGGATTGTTTGGAATCATTACAGATACAAATTTAACCAAATTAATGTGTTAAAATGCCAAGTGATTATTGGGATGTCCAAAAATAACAGAGTATGTGTTATAAATTATTGTTGGAGACATGTATGTTAAAATGATTAGTATTAATTTAAATAATTTTTTTTTTTTTTTTGAGGAATGCATGTGCAATAGGAAGCCAGAGGCAAACGCCAGCGAATGACAGACAAGTTTGAGTGAGTACAGCAAAATGGTTGCAGAGATGGTGCAGTGGATGAACAGTGTAGTGTAGTGTTGGTACAGTGGTGGTATGGTGGCCAGTAGCAATATTGGGCAGGGAATGGGCAAGAGGGAGGGGCAGGGTGGGGACAAAGAGAAAAAAAATGGAACAAAAAAAAAAAAAAAAGGAAAAAACACACATCAGTGCTATGAAACTAAACATAAAATAAAAGCACTAAACAGAAGAAATAATAAACAAAAAAAAACAAAAAGAAAAAGGGGGCAGGCAGCCTAAATGAAATCTTTTCACACCTAAGGAACACTAATATTAAGCCAGACTATCACTATGCAGGAATGTGGGTGAATCTTCTTCTGTGTTATATCAGGAAACAATCTGCTACCAAATGTGAAACATTAGCAAATAGGGACACTTCACACATAAACTGAAACGATCTGTTGAAGTTTTATAGTTTTACTACATTAATCAGTTAATACGCATTCATCCAATTAACACTCAACATTTAAAATTATCAGTTTACAACTGATCATGAAAGAGGGCTGTTTATGTCTAGCATATACAGACTGGCTTCATACAACTGCTAGGTAACATATTAGTTTCCAGTGCAGAGTTGATATCATCGGATCATATCAGCATGAAGAATTTCACTATGTGCATGATACATCTTTTCTTTTTTTTTGACCACACATGATCTGTAATGTCAGTAAGGCAGTAGAATCTAGTAAGTAAAAAAAAAAATGTAACTGATTTATTCTGTTCCGTTACAGTTGTTAGCCTATACTTTGTTTCTGTATTCTCTTAGATAAAGCTCCACTTTATGTTTCCATATGGAAACAACTAGCGAAAATATTTGCACTCAGTTACTTTTGGAATATCTATAGGATAAAGTAATCAATCATTGTGTTATGTACTGGATATCTTGGAGCAGCGGAGCCAACACCCCTGTTGTATTGCTAAATGCTGTCTGATACCAAAGGGCTGATCTGACAGTGAACAAGTTTGATGTGTCTCTAGTCAGGCTACATCAGGCATCAGAACATTCTTCAGATACCAAGTTCTACATTCAAACATCACCTACATCTCACTATGCACTGTCAGAGTACCATGGCTTAAATTAACTCCCTGTCTCTATGAACAATAGTGATTACGATTACAGTATATATATTTTTCTCTTTTCAACTTCCCTCTGCTGTCTCGTTAAAAAATAAAAATGGATAGAAAAAATTAATTTGGATAAATAAGTACGAATAAAAATGAAAAAAATATATAGTTAAATTGCACTTCCCTAACTTCCCTGATGACTGTCAATGTACTAATGCATAGTGCACAACTAGTCTTCAACATCCAGTAGCTTGATTTTCAAGATTATATGACTGTAGGCATGATAAACGTTCTTTGTAATCAGTTCTTCCCCATAAGTTTTTCTAGGGCTCAACCAAAATATAAATGTAACAGTAAAAAAAAAGAAAAAAAAAACAACAATAGCCATGTATGAAATGAAAGACACACCAAGATCTGTTCACTGTCAAACACAGCCAGACATGCAGGACAGGATGCCATCAAATGATCTAACTTTCTAGTGAAAATGAACGTCTGTACATGAAGATAGAAATACAACACGCGGATGACCTTTGCTGTTTTATGTCGCTCAAGTCAAAATCATCAGTATCTTATCTCAAAATTTACCTCCTTTTTGAACTAACATAGAACAGGTTAGATTTTTAGAGACCTTGTGAAAATGGAGACTGCAGGGAAGAAGGGATAGTAAGATAATGTATGGTATCACTGCAAACAGACAAAGAACATATGGGTCATGGTGACTGATGTATTAGACTGAGTCTTTAGTCTTTAACTGTTACTTCAGATAAACAGATCCTCAAGAGTATACATACTTTGAGGCCAATATCTTCACAAGGACTCCTATAAGCCTGTTCAGAGCAAATATTCTCTTTGAACACAATTTTTTGTTGTTGTTTGCAATCTTGTTTGTCAGTAAAACAGCAAGGTTGTCCGAATCAAACAACCCTA
Organism: Peronia verruculata; assembly: GCA_038406235.1. NCBI lineage: Eukaryota > Metazoa > Mollusca > Gastropoda > Systellommatophora > Onchidiidae > Peronia > Peronia verruculata. The sequence continues at coordinate 5,575 of JBCAUA010240522.1, read as the reverse complement.
ATGGCCTGAACATTGCTCAAGCACTGACCTTCACTGAGCATGTGTAGCTGAGCACTGGCCTGGATGTCCCCTAGTTCATTCTCAGCCACACATTGGTACATGCCATGGTCTTGAGCCACAAGGCCTAAGATCTTGAGAGAACCTCTGGGTGTAATCTTGAAGTACTCAGTGGTCTGCAGTGTCTCACCATTCTTCATCCAAGTGACAACAGGGCGTGGGAAACCATAGGCCTCACAGTCCAGTACAACATCTCCCTGTGTGTGGGCCAGTTTGTTGGCAGGTTTTTCAACAAACTCTGGGGATACTGGAACAATACAAACAGAACACATCTTCACTTGAACTAATACAGCTCTGTGTCATGCTAATCACAATAGTCAGTGAGGGTAAGTAAAGTCAGAGAGGACAAGAAAAGAGTAAGCTATCCTATAAGGAGTAAGGAGTGATTGACAGCTTTTCATCTCATGCCTGAGACCCTTATAAATAAAAATGAGATGCAACATGATGAAATCAGGCTCTCATCAAAATTTAAGCATGTGGAGTTATTACTATCAGTGCGAAAATTATTCATCTCCATCTCCGCATGTGAAAAGATTTTTGTAGAAGTCAAGTGGCTGGCAATGGGGGTGACCTGTTGCTGCAGCTGAATTTAGTGAGGAAATGGCCGATCATTTTTATTTATCATTAATCTTGGGGCATTTACTCAATGTTTCAGCAAATTTAACTCTGTAATGCATTTTTAGATTAATATAGCATGGTTCTGTGAGGAAAAAAAAAAGCATTATAAATTCATTCACTGTTGAAAAACACATGATTTCCCCAGACGCCTCAGTTTCATGAGTGCCTGATTTCATCGTATAGGTTCTCAAATATAACAGTAAACATTCATATGAAGCTTACAAAATAATAAAGAAACTACAACTGTGAACATTATCATACAAGTAGGCAAAAAAAAAAAAAAAAGGGGAAAAAAAAAACTGTGTCCTACTAGCAATAGGCACTCCTAGGGGAGCGAAGCGAAGAGCAGGTGCAAAACAGAACAAAAGAAAAGAATAAAAATGTAAAAAGTTACAACTGTACAATTTGTGTACAAAAAAGTTATTAATATCATAAAATGAGAACGTGAATAAGGACAATCACATAGTGTTCTGCTGCTCACCTAAAACTGTCAAAGCAGCATCACCATCTACAGAATCCTCTAAATTGATTGCTCTGCAAGTGTAGACACCGGCATCTTCCTCTTGCACATCCATGATCATCAGTGTTCCTGCACCCATAATCTGTACATGCGAATTGTTTGTTCTGCGACAAAGACACATCCAGACATACATTGTGAGAGACAAGAAGTGAACTACTGGAATATTGTAAAATGTTACATATAATGTGCACGTGACATGATCGGCTCATCTTTTTCTCCTGCTTTTCGAGATTCATGTTTCAGTACTTCAGTATTTTAATCCAATCCATGTTTTCAAGCATTTGGTGTGAATTTTGACACTAGTTTTGATAGCACATTTACCCTTTATGAGGAGTTCTTGTGGTGTTTCTAACAGACAATTTTTCTTTTTTTTTTAACATTTTTCTGAAGCAATATGGCAGCAGAACCATCAGGAATACGTTCACCAAGGAAAATGAGCGCTTGTGGAAAGTTAGAAACATTGGCCAACCATCAGAATAATGACTTCTTCAACCTTTCAAAATGTGACAGTATGGGATCAGTTTCATCCCAGAGTGAAAGTAGGGACAGTGGTGAAACTAACAGTGATGAGAGTGCGCCCCCAGGAGGGCGTGTCCCACTACTACGGTAGGGAAAGGAAGAAGTGCCAGTAGGGGGAAAAGAAAAGAAAGGAGTGTAGATCTAGGTCAAAACCCAGAAGCCCTGAAAAACGACCGCTTCAGGATGTGGCACATTTTGAAAGTGAATTACAGTGTGTTTTATGTACAGTGTTGATGTGAATCATCTCAGTGTTTTTTTTTTTTTTTTTAAATATTTGGACATTGTGTAATCATAACCTTCAAACCACTGCATGTATCATGCTGAAAATTGTTTGGAAGTGACAATAACTGAATGCTTTTTATTATGTGCAGATCATAAATTCAAAGAATATAGCAGCAAATAATTACATCTCCTGTAAGTTGAAATTTTGTTTTCATTTTTTCAATCATTCCCTTTTTCCTGCCTATTTTTCATTTTGCTACACCCTTTCATTTTAATTTTTCTTTTTTTTTTTTTTTTGTTTATAAATTTTTTTTATTTTACATTCAATTTCCTTTCCAGTGATATAACATGATCAGTTTTTTGTGAAAGCGAGCTTAATATTATACATTTAAACACACTACCACTGCCAAAAAATTGACCCGTTTAAACGGACAATGGAAAATAATCCAGCCAAAGAGCTAGATAATTGCTTTCTGTCATACATGGCATTCTGCAGGTGACTGAAGTCACTTACTCTCTGACAATGGTACGGCCATCCTTTAGCCATGATATGATGGGTGGTTTCCCTTCTCTATCACGACCAGCTGCCACACAGTGTAAAAAGACTGTATCACCTCTGACAGCTCTCTCACTTCTTGGCTGGATGATAAACTTGGGATCACCTTCTAGCTGTGGATCTGGAGAATGTAAATAGCAAGATCTGTTCACTGTCCTGATATTTCTTGTCATTCGCTAAGAGTTAAAATTTTGTCAAACCATCCTTAAATGAAAGGCGTTGCAGCTGCTCAATTTACGTTTTCAACACTCGATGGAAATAGTTGGTAGGAGTATGAGACAGCCTGTACTACTCAATGATGAACTCCTGTCAGACGGAAAGGAAGAACAGAAATCAAAGGCCACATGGTGTACTCAAGTCATCCCAAGTAAAGTCTATAATCCAACATATATAATGATGCCAGAGGGAGAAACCAAATAGTCTTTGTTATTCCATATTGAATAACAACTAGACACCAATGACCACATCGCCCACTCAACAAGTTTCACACTGACCAGCGATCAAACTGTCGAGGGTAAAAGTCAATTGTAATCATATGTAACATACGACAGCTAAAACAGTCCATTCGTTTACATATCAGATAGCTCATCTGTGCTCTCATTCTATGCCATTATTTGACCAGTTGTACACATTTCTCTGTAGTCACACGAAGTCTAATGCTGGCTTGCCTGATGTAAGAAGAATGATCGAAATCCACCTGGCCACAGAAGTGATAGCTTACAGTCTACATTCAGATATTATAAAATGGACATCAATTCATCCTTTGTAAAATGGCTTGGTCCATGGAGTTGCCCTAGGGTTATGAACAAATGTGTTACAGAATAGTCTGCGTGCAGGGGGTGACAAACTTGACACCACTATGCAATTGACATTGAAGTACAGCTCTTCTACTCATAACTAGTTTTCAAGTATTATGGGTAAAAAAAAAGGATGGAGTTAGGGGAGGGATTTCTGTCAGATGTAGGTCTACACTGTGCCACTTAAGAGGACTGGGTGGAGTCAATGATCTTAAAAACAAAACAAAGCACTAGCTCTGGCTGTCCATGTTTGCAGCCAGAAACCCGCTGTGAAGAGTTCTCTTTGCTTCCTGGCTGGGTCACGGGCCTAGAGTTAAGCTGTTCTGTTCAGATGAAAAGAAAAAATGATTCCTTTTTAATGAAAGCTAATGTATTTCATATGAGGATATGTTGTTTCAAGCCAAAGCAGCTGCTGTCACATATGTTGGAAAGTTTACCTGAAAATCTCTCTCATGCTCTCCAAAACCCAAAGACATGGACAGTCCATAAGTTGGCTTACCTCGTGGAGAAGTTTGCAATAACTCTGCCATGCGACTTGTCCTGGATCTGCCTGGTACCTCAGCTTCACAGGCATAACTTCCATAGTCCTGTGCTGAAATCTGACCAATCTCTAGCATACCTGTACAATAAAAAGTCAAGGCAACATGAAACATATCTGTACAATAATAAATCAAGGCAACATGAAGGGTCTTTGAACTATATGCACTCTTCCCACTCCTAATAAAAATTCTTAACTGTCTTTGACAAGGACAGAGATTAGAATAGTGGCCATTACAGGAGAAAACAATCAAACTACACAAACCTTTGTAACTAGCGTGATACTTCTAATCTAATGACTCATTTAATAAACATATGTGACGCCGCCGGTCGAATGCATACATAAGTCGCTGAGCCCGATTCGAAATAATCGTGAAAAACGTTGGCGAGGTCGATTTTTGTCGATTTTCAGATTTTGGTTTCAAATTGTCAATGAACCACTTAACTTTGTTCCTACCAGGTGGTTTCACCCAAAATGACTTCTAAAGTGCATTTTGAAGTGAATTTTGTGAACCACTTTGGATCTGATAGGGCAAAATCTGTGCGAAAAAGGCAGTTTTCACCGTGTTTTTCCGTGGCCTCTGTCGGTAAACCAATGATTATTCAGCCCCAATGAACGTGGTACCATTGGAAAGCATTTTTCTTCCTCCACTTTACCAATGGTCTTTTGTCACGAATTTTATTGAAATAAATGAGTCAATGAACATTTAATATTATAAATAATTTTCGAATTCCCCAACAACCTTCGAGAATACACCACACTAGTTGACCATGCCAGGCCAGGTGACGCTAATGGCGAGTGAAATACAAGTGCCGATTATGGAAAGCTTTCTTCTTATTATTTAAATTATTTAACCATCAATTGTTACAAACAGTGTAATGACAGCTGCTTGAATATCTAAAACATGCACCTCTAAGTTCTCTATAATTCGGAGACCTATTGTCTACATATAGAAAGATAAGTTGGTATTCAATGCTCCAACCAAGGATTTTTATGGTAGTTTATAAAATTGCACCAGAACATCTATTGCTGCATAACGCATGTGATAAATTGTTCCGTGGGAGGTGTTAAGAATTTCCCCCTTTCTTTTTTCTAAATCTAATTCCATGTATTACGACTCAGATATCATCAGTAAAGTGGTCATATTGCATTTTTCATCTAGGTCTCCATACAAGTGTATTCGCCACCTGCAACATTCTGATTTCACTGATTACATAATCAATTGCTTTATCTGTGCATTAACACAGCAATTTACAAAAAAAAAAATGTAATAACTGGTAACAGAATGTGTAACTCACAGTATCTGTACAGGTAATCTCTTTTCTGCCTACGCAAAGTCTGAATTCTATGCATCTACGCATGGCGATTTCCAACTCTCGATCGATATTTGATTGAAAGAAATCTTTGGAAAACATGAAATTATTCGACAGTGAACGACGGGGAGTGACTGTTAATTGAAGCCACCGCTGAGAAGTAGAAATCTGACAGTTTGAAGCCATACTATAAACCTCCAACAGTTTCCCACTATAGAATTTATTGTTGACAGCTGTTCTCCGTGGCTCTTACAGCAACTCCAGCTCTCCAACTTCGACGTAAGTCCATCATCCATTACTCTCAACTTGTCAAATCATCATCAGGCTTGAGTTAAAATTTTAAATAAATGATTTCGATAAAACAGATAGATAGATAGATAGATAGATAGATAGATAGATAGATAGATAGATAGATAGATAGATAGATAGATAGAT
>JBCAUA010240411.1:7507-18583 GCA_038406235.1 Peronia verruculata | reverse complement strand
TCTTGATGGTAAGTTTTTTTTTTTTTTTTAAATTATTTTAACCGTTTCCGTCGAATTCGGCATTTAAATTTCTCTCAAACGCTGCCGTATTGGATTTTGGCAACTCTAAAATGGCTAACTTTAAATTCTATCTCCTCCACCAAATTTCAATAGATGAAACTTGGTGAACATATCGTTTGACGTAATATCAAAAAGGTTAAGTATTTTCAGCTCTTCGTATGAAAATAAAATATAGGAATTTTTTAAAATGTCATGCAGTGACATTTCACATTTCACCGTGTTTTCATAGTAAAAAATTTTCTCAATACTTTACCACCAGACGGAGTAGCACATTTTGAAGTGTTTTTGGTTGTATTGTGAAAATGATGCACCTCAAAGTTGGCTTAGAAATAAAAAAAAAATGTGACCGAAAAATAAAAAGTGTTTTGAAAAAAAAAAAAAAACGCCCGTAAAAGGAAAATTGACATGGAGAGTTTTTTATACTGCCTCTGGCCCAGTTGCACATACTAGCTTTCTGTCAATAATATCTGTGTCTTTTCTTGCTTTTTCATGGCTTTCTGGGAATATCTATATTTTAATTTGCCCCTTCCCCCCAGCCCCCCCCCCGCCCCCAATCATCATTAAGAGACTCGTTTCCTGGCTGTAGAGGGCCTGTATGTAGCTTCCATATCTTTCTGTGTCAAAGCCAGGAGTGACATGACCTTTACTATGGCATTTAGTCCACAAGGGAGCTCTAAAACAGTTGAAATGAAAGAAAGTTTTTACTATTTATAGGACTTTAAAATTAATTTTAGACCGGCTAGTGAAAACGTACCCTGATAATCTACGTGAGAGAGGTCATCCACCGTCTATCCCTGGCATTGGGACTCAAGGTATTGCTAGAGGTCATAATCAAGTGTTGTATGCAATCTTTACCTATATATAATCATTATAGTGATGATCTATCACTGCATATAGCAGCCAGAAGGAGCCAAATTCTGGTTGATAGTAGGCCGCACAGTCCGTTGAAAGACCATAGGTCAAATACGTTAGAAGGGGGATTTATCCATTATTTAAAACCACATTTTTATTCTTAGAAAAGGCAGGACTTTCAGGAGAAAACAAAATCCTAAATCGCATTTGCAATATGTACAGTAGTGGATTATTTGTAACAGCAAATGTCAAGTCACTTTTATTTCATAGCGAGACAGACATGACAGCCATATAGAGATCTGCCAAGGCCCTGAATCATGAAATGACTCTACGGGAGCCCTTTTAGTGATCGGGCTGACAGAGATGAGCCGCTGGGCAGAAAGGGCATAATACCCCTTAAGGGTCACAGAAAGAACTCTAGAATGAAACAATCATGTTTTGTTGTTGGAAGCCTGATGTAAAAGATCGCTTAGACTATTTTTCTCTTTGAAAAAAACTTCAAGTGCATTTTTCTCTAAATAGGGTTTGTGAGCACAAATATTCGATCTCTCTCTCTATATATATATATATATTGTGAAGCAAATGTAATGAAATTTGGCATGAATACAGACCAAAGCAATAAAAAAATGATAAGAGGGAATTTTGGATAACATTCTAAGTTTTTGAGAAATTTGAGATTTGGGGGGTCAAATTTTCGGAAAATCCGCAATCTTTCTACATAACAATTTTAGACAATTGTTAAAGACAAGCATAAAAAAAAAAAAAGTCCATTATAACAAAAGCTAGTCCGAGCATTTCTTTATAAAAGGCTCAAAAAGTATGTATGTAAAATTTCGGGCAAATCAGTTGAAAAATGTAGAATCCTGTTTATAGTAGAGTTACGCAAACAGCAAAATCCAAGATGGCGGCCGCTACCATGGCAACCATGAGTGATTTCAATTTTTTTTTTTTTTTTACTATTGTCTCCCTATAATTTGACCATGCCGACTTTGTTGGCAATGGTTAAAAATCATCCCCCCCCTCTCCTCTCTCTCTCCCACGGGTTTTGGAAAAAAAAAACTCCAGCTCTCGCCCGCTCCCCCGTATTAGTTTTGATCACCTAAACAGACAGTAGGAATAGCCACTATTGTTCGGAGCAGTAGTATAAATCAACAACTTCAACAAACAAACAAACAAACAAATGAGATAAAAGAAGTTTTAAAAAGCAAAACTTCAGTTTTCAGCTGTCCACGAAACTGGACATACGTGATTATTCCCGCTTTTTTCTTAATTTGTTTTTGCACTGCAAGCCGTTGCTAAAAGCTCTAGAATTTGAAACATCTCAGACAAAGTTATTCAGGAATGACAGCCACCAAAAAACAGTTTTCAGAGAGGTTTTTATTCCATCTCAAAATCTAGCAGTCTGGAGCTGCGTGCTTACGGGCGGCATCCATTCGTCGGTGGTATAAATTATTAAGTAAATCGCTGGCTTCTTTAATCCACCTCAGCACTTCGACGTCAATGCATCCAACAAACACAATGGTCATACATGAAAAGATGAAATATAACCGGTGTTTTGTGTAGGTTACCACCTGAAACTCGGGCGACCAGGACAAAGGAAACCAGGATCCTACGCTCTTTCAGCTTTCTGGTTTTAAGGCTCTGGCAAACCTCGCCAGCGAGGTTTTCACCAGAGGTCCACTAGAAGAACACAACTCCTTCAAGTAAGTATCTTTTATCTATCTGTATACAGTATTATCAACTACCCAGATGTTAGCGAAAGTCTGGACACAGCCTGATTTTTTTTTCTTAAAGTCTAGTGTATTCCATGAAATCAAAACAAAAGCAAACTAGTTTCAGTACAATTTATTTTCAATACGCATTAGTTCTAAGCTTAAATCAGTGTCTTTATTTCATTTCTGAATGAGATGACAGGCAAAGTTTACCTTAATGTTCTTGGCATTTTCTTTGACATTGAAAAAAACAACTAAATGTGTAGTAAATCTGTTGTCATTGATTTTCACTAACCTTTTTTTTTTTTTTATGGACATCACAGTTCACATTTACTAGAAGGACAGAATTTTACCAACATCATATTTTAATATCACCGAATCATATAATTAATTTTTTCAACCACGAATATTGAGATCGTTACTCTTTCTAAACCTCAACAGCTGCAGTTTAGTAAGGCTGCCGTCTCCATAAAATATTTCATTCCAAGACAGCGACACAGCTCATACTTGCAATACTTGCAAATCAAAGTAAGATTCACAATCTGAAGGAAGTATCTTCTGTTGAAAAACTGAGACAGCTGTAAACCAGTGATAAAAATTATTTAATTGAAAAAAAAAACAAAAAACGATTGGACAGCGGATTATATTCACATCGTAATGGAATTAAGTAAATCATTTCTACTGGACATCTCAGTGGACGTATTACAATGGACAGCCCCTGTTAGAGATGGCTAAGTATATAAATGGCTAGACAAACAGATGAATAAATAATCAATCTATAATACATTATATCCAACTAACAAACTAAACTAAGTAGCTAACTAATGTATTAACTAACGTATTCACTAACTAACTAACTAACTAACTAACTAACTAACTAACTAACTAACTAACTAACTAACTAACTAACTAACTAACTAACCAACTAACTAACTAACTAACTAACTAACTAACTAGCTAACTAACTAACTAACTAAATAAACAAACAAACACATTACAAATATTACAAGGAAACAGAACCCAAAGATTCAGTGTTTCTGGAAAGAAATGCTTATATTTGAGCATTGTAAACATGTCTCTGGGGAGTCTATGTATTCCTCTGATATGAAAGTGAAGTATCCTAACTTAACAATAAAAGAAAATAGCCGGGAGCTGAACAATGATGACATCCCTCATGTAAACAGAAAACTATGGCTGAGATGGACGAGACAAACAGCGAGTAAGTATTCGTTGATAGATAAACCCAATCAACCAAAATATCGTCATCAATGTGCGCATTCTCTTTGTCCCAAGTCAAGGTTCGATTCTCTTTTCCTATTAAGCTCAATATTTAAGAAAAAGTTAGTCTGGTTGTTTATCTGTAAATGAATAAGACAGAAAAACAAATAAATAAATAGATATGAAGTAAACAAATAAACAATAAAATATAAATAGATATATAAAAATAAGCAAATTAAATAAGTAGTAAATAAATAGATAAATAATATAACAAATGAATCACAATGATATTAATGTGAAAAGAACAGACCAAGAAAACCATTTTATTCACGCAAATGGTGATTTGTTGACAACACAGTGGACACATTCAAAAGGCTTTAAAAGGACCTATGCACAGAACCAACAAACCAAAACTTTGAAAAATATATATTTCCACTCCTTGAATTCAAACGATTCTAGGAGCCCAATCAACTTTTATGGATGGGGAAAGTGCGAGTCCCCAAGCTGACTGAAAATTGATTGAAGCAGATAAATTTTACTTGCCAGCAGCGAATTCAACCTGTTCAGATTACGAGAAACACTAAGAAACAAAAAGTTGAAGTATTCCCTGTTGCCATTAATGTTAATTTCCAGGGTAGCGTAGCTCCGAATAAAAGGTTCACTGCAGACTTGCGTGAAACTTGCAGGCATATGATTATTTTGATGTAAAGTTTCAATCAAACTAACAGAACTTTCTATTTCTCATGAAATTTTACTTTCTTTTGAATTCATTTTTGTAACAAGCGTGAAAGAAAATCACAGATTACTCCCCGAGTTTCACCTCTAAAATGGAATATTATGGGAAATTGAAAAGATGGGTAAAATTTTCCCCAGCAACTACAATGTTTGCCGGCTTGAATGCCAAATACAAGAGGTTTTCTCCAGATATGCAGCTTATTCATCACCAAATATCCTGATTTCAGAAAGACGTTCTTTTTTTTTTTTTTTGTTTTTTAATATTTAGTTTAGAGAAAAATTAGTTTTGAAGGTTTTGTGAGTTGGCTGATGTCCTAATGTCAAAATTTTTTTCAAAGTTTTTTTTTTTTTTTGTAGCATCTCCTGTCACTTTCTCCAGTTCTGTCATCAGCTCACTTCAGTTTTATCCTCGTTCACTCTCAGAGATTTTAGCCGGCTGTCACTTCTTCTCTTTATCAATCCCAGTTGATTCTTGAGAGTTTCTAAGAGAGATATTCAGGTTTAATACACGTGTATAACAGTGTATGTCTCTTTTTGAAAGCAGATGTTTCTTTTTAGTCTTTCACTGAAGGGTTTTGCTGCTATTTTAGTCGTGATCTTGAGCTCATTTTCCCCTAAGGGTCATCTGATGTGAATCAGTGGTCTGTTCAGAGCTGCCCGGTTCCATAACCCGTGCGGTCACTTGGGAGCCATGGGAACATTTTGCTCCGTAATTATGTTGATTATGGGATTTTTGTTCATTAAGAACATTTTTTTTTTCCAAAAAAGTGAAAAAAAGGACACCCCCCCCCCCCCCAAAAAAAAAAGTGTCATTCTTTTTATTATCATTATTTTTTTAAAAATTATTTTTTACTATTTCAAGAGCTATGTGAGCCAAACACGACGAAAACATGTAGATACGTTATGGAGAAAAAGTCGTCATTTTTCTTATTTTGTATGGCTAATTTCCATCCCATAGCTGATGGCAGTTTTGTCGAGATGTTATACCAAGCTAACGACTTCTTCTTTGTCTCCAGCTAGTTTATCAATATCATCCGCTAATGGGATCCCATCTTCTGCTTAGGTTATAGAATAATGATCATCTACCACTACAGATGGCAACACTAAGAGCAAGACCGAATGGCTAGCAATGGTATTGAGGCAGATGTTATGTTCAATGACTGTAGTCGGGGCAAAGCAACACAGGCATTTGGCTTTTTGTCCGCTCGATGAAAATTTCGCAGGCTTGAATCGAAAGAGGGGACGGGGCAAAGATAACACTCGGTTTTGTTTTCCAATGACTCAGAGATCCCCTGACTTCTCATGCAGACTTTCTGGGCTTTTTTTTTTTTTTTCACTTCGTATAATGGACCAACATGTTTCCGAAGTTACGCACGTTAAAGACTCCTTAGCAGTTAAAATTCGGACCAGGGGTAGGTGGAGACGCGGCTGCCCATTTAAAATTGCCAAAACCTCTGACATTTCTGATTTCAAAAAAAAACCAAACTTCTTCTGAACAAAGTAGGCATGCATTTACTAGTGGCGATATTCGTATTCTTAGGTCTGAAAGGCTGCATATACACTTATCGCAGTCCACATTCCTTAAATGACTTCATCTACTTCTAGTGCTACTGTTGTGTTCGAAAATGTCCAAACGCTATAAAATATTTTTTTTTTAAAGGAAAAAAGAACATGAATAACAAGAATCCTACACCGATTTTTCATATCAGAAACTCCTTTCTCAGGATCCTTCCATCCACTCCTTGTGGCCTATAGTGAAAAAAAGAAAAAAAAAAAAGAAAGAAAAAGAGCCGAGATTGGGGAAGACCGTAAATAAACTTAAAATTGGACTGACACTTTTGTTGTTGTTGGTGGTGGTATTGCTGTTCTTATTATTTTTGCTAGTCTTAGTCGGTACGGGATACACATAAGTCCATGAACTGAGAGTGCAGATATCGGCAGTTTTATTGCGGATCGTTTTCGACAGCACTAATACCTCCATTTTGTCAGAGATGAGGGATGTTGAACAAGCAGTTTCCCAAAGACAAAATCAAAATAATAATAATAATAATAATAATAATAAAATCACATTACGTCTTCTTCTTTGAAAGATTGATCACAAAACAATAAGAAATAATTACAAAAACAACGATTTAAAAAAAAAATCCCTTATACCAGAACGTTATCCGGATTTTTTTTTTCCACGGTGAGGTTTTCAAGGAGAGAGCGCAAAAGAGATTTTTTTTTTCTACCATTACTGTGCTTGTTCATGACTTCCTGTGTCTGGAAAAGGGAAGCAGTGGAGCATGTCAAAAACAGCACCCACTTTAGAAAACATAAGATACAAAAGCCACTTAACCTTCCAGACAAGTGTGGAAATCTGTCTCCTGGCCAGTCGAAATGAGACGTAAGTCGCTGGGCTAGAACCGACAAATCGAGGTTTGAATGTGTTGGGGGGGGGGGGGGGGATGTCGTTCTATATCGAAGTTTTTTCATTGCAGAAATCGAAAGTGCATTCAGTTCTGAATAAGTCAGTATCGGTTGTACCCTCGATTTATTGATATTACTTTATTGCAATCAGTTTTTTTTGTGAAGCAGGTATGTAGATTTATGCGTTGAGCGTTCATTTAAACTCGATTTTCTCGGATTCCACCATGCCTCCTTAAACTGCAATATCTCTGGCTAGAATGAAGTTATCTCAGAACATTTTTCACCACCTGAAAGGGTATAAAATAAGCTATCACATTGTAGCAATAACACCATATGGTAAAGAATCGACATACGTCTTAATTTGATTCGTTGCGAATCACAATATCTGATGTATTTATTTCTTAATGTTCACTGTTTCTCAAGTTTCATCCCTCTAGCGGAATGGCAATGGTGATAGCTGCCAGTTAAAACAAAAAAATGTGCATTTATCTCTGTCTTTGAGCACGGTGGACAATTTCATTTGCTATAATTAAGATGACACTTAAAGAACATTATTTTTATCCAGTGGTATGAAAACTCCTCGGGTGGAGCGAGACAGGTGACGGTCTTCAGAAGAAGTTTTTTTTTTTTTCATTACATGTTTCTGCCTTTAACTTCCTGACAGCTTCTAGAACCCCGCCCACACCGGAACCGTGATTACCGATGTCCGTCAATCATTTTTTTTTTTCACGGGACTGTGGGTGGGATTTGAACCTGTGCCGTTTGGTTTTCGGTCCTGTACTCTAACCGCTGTGCTACATGTGCCATTGGTTTTATGGCATAACGTATTCTATTTAAATCTACCATCCGGCACCAGTAGTGTAGGGGGAACATCTTTCCTTTTATACCAGATAAAACAGGAAGACTTCTCTTTTGCCGATGCTAGTTCACCAGGGCACTATTAATATTACGCCCACTGAAGTTGAGCTTCTTCAGTAGAGAACATACTGTTAAACCAACCTGGCCCCTTACTCCCACTTCTACTGTGAATATGTTTGCCTTTGCTCCCGCTCTACGCAAATCCGTTAGGGCAAGTAGTTGGCCTTCTTGTACTCGTGCTGCTCCTCCATGTTTGTCTCATGCGGAATAGTGAGCTTGGCAAAGATGTACGCCTTCGCAATCCTCAAGCTCAGCGCTATGTCCGGCCTCATACCTGACCTCTTAATTGTCAGTATATTCTCTCCAGCCTCTCGAATCGGCAACCATGTCCCAGTCGCCGGCTCCCTCCAGTATGCCACGTACGGGAGTGTTGCAGGGGATCTTGGTCGGAATAGGTATGGACTCTTGCACGAATGTATTTTTCCGGGAAACATCTGCTGATTTCTCCGGCTTTGTCAGTGCCATGCAACTGTTCTTGTCAGCACCTCAAGCACACCGTTATGCCGGCAGGAATACCTTCCACTGGCCAAGCTGACTTTGCAACCAGAGAGAACATGTAAAGCCCCCCCCCCACCTTCCAGAAAGTGTGCATTCATCGCTAGTCTCCTTCTTCTACTTGAAGGGGAGAAGAAAGGTAGTAAGGCATGCCTTTTACTTGGGATGAACTCGATTTATATCAACTCTGCTGTGAGTCACAGTATTAATGGGGAACGAGGGTGAAAAAGAACTCGAATCTCTATCAAATTGTGGGATCTCTAGATTGTCTTTAATTATTGTAATTCATCAGTTGTACCGCCAATTACAATAGCTGGATTGGATATATGTTGAAAAAAAAAAAAAGGTCCTGTTGGAGATTTCGGAAGCGCCTGAAGCATGAAACGTGATATGGGTTCAATAGTTGCATTTTAAGCAATACATAGTTATGATTCCCTTTTATATGAACTTATTTTCTTTAAGTCACAAAAAAGTATCATAGCTGAGTTCACCCATATTTTACACATTAAAAGTTAATCTATCAAGAAAGGTAGCTTTGACGTCTCAGATATAAATTTCACGTATATTATAAGTCCAAATCTGTCAAACCGTGGAGTAAAGATTAATAGAAAACTTGTTAATTAGGTAAAGTATACGCTGGCACTCAATACGCAGAAATGACTTTTAAAATATTCACGAAACATGTTGAGATTTGAAGATTAAAAGATTGCATATTTTTACTCTTAAAATCCAAAATGGCCGCCACTGATTATACAATGAGAACACTTTTTTTAAAAAAATTGTTTCACAACAATATGACCCAAAACACATAACAACAACAAACAATCAAACAAACAAAACAAAAACTTTAAAACAAGTAATATTCTACAGTTTTAGAATTTTCACTCTCCCCCTCCCTTTGATTCCGCCTTCACTAAAACTCATTATTTTAACTGTTGCTTAAATCCAGGTTGAATTGAAATAAACTGAAGTGAAATCAGAAATAACGGTTATATAATAGCCGCTCTAACCGTCTGTTATTTTTATCCTAGGATAAAATCTCATAATTTCTTTATCGGTCAATATTTTGAAGTTCATTTTTGTACCTGCCTCAGACTCACACTGGGTAGTTGAAAGTTAGAACCGGAACGTTTCTAGGTATATTAACACATACATTATACCACAGATAATGAAGGCCTTCAGACATCTGAGCTATACTGTCACCAGTGGGTAAATGTCCACTACTAATGATCAACATCAGCAGTTGTGGAAAAGCGCAAACTGAGTAGGCCAGATAGCGGCATCAGTCTCAAGAAAACCGTGGTAGCTGCTCTTGTGAAGATTTTACTGTGAATAGTTTAGTGTTTTTAATCAATATGAGATCGTTGTGCTCAGTTCTGTTACTTCCCTTTACCAGACAAAAGAGGGATTAAACAAACAATATAAAGAGGAAAATAATCACATTTGTGCCCTTTGCTCAAAACATACACCATGAAAAATTCCCAAAACATTATGATGAGAAGAGAATGTTTTCTTCTTATTGTTATATTTTTTTTATCAAATTTCTTGGCGATCAGTCTTTCGAATGGCAAGCAGTAAAAGGATTTTTTCCTTTTTACACTACCTCCTCAACACATCTTTAATCTGACAAAGGAAAGTAAAAGTCTGGTGAAAATCATCTCCCTTTGTACAAATCCCTCTTTTGGAAAGGGCAGATAATAATAATAATAAGAGAGAGTACGATCTCCCATTCCCTAAAGACTACAAAGAACAATCTAAGATTGCTCGGCATTAGGTGTATGCATTATGAGTATTTCTTTGAACATAAACAAGTGAGACGAGACACGATGAAATCAGGCGGTCGTCAAACTGAAGCAACCGGGGAAATCACGTGTTTTTCAACAGTGAACAAATTTTTAAGGCATTTTTTTTTTCTTCTTGACAGAATCCTTCTATATCAGTGTAAAAATGCATCTCGAGTTAATATTACTGAAATAGATTGAGTAAAAGCCCAAAAATTGTCATTTAGCGGCTTGGGCTAACAAGGATGGATAAGGGTTTACAAAAATGATCGGCAATTTTCTCACTAAATTGAGCTGCAAATAACAGGTCATCCCCTTCGTATTTAAGTGACAATAGCTCGACTTCTACTTAAAGTGGAACAAACAGTTTTTTCACATACAGAAAGGGAAATTAATAAGCTGAGCACTGGTACCAATAAGTCCATACACTCATAATTTAACGAGCGCCTGAATGTATTGTGTCTCATCTCAAACACAATTCATAAATCTTAGCGTTCAAAAGTTTTTCCTGGTATTTAATGGCTAATCTGAAACCGATCAGATGGGATATTCAATTCTGTCTTTCACTATACGCCCACGGAGTCCTGGATTTCGACATCAGGTCTGCAGAGAACGACATAATTATATGGTTGAGATGAATTCTACCGAAAATTCCCTGGATACCTGTTTTGGATCTCCTCACTTAAATAGGTCTTAAAGAGTGCCATCAGACAAGAAAAAAACAGCTGACATGATAGGGCCCTACCATGAGATAAAAAAATGGGCGTTCAAGAAGCTCTTCGCAAGAGCACTTGAGGGTACGGGCAAAAATAAGGCAGACAGGAGAACGGGGGGGGGGGGGGGGGGACATTCTCCCCAAACCAACTTTTCAAAGCTCACCCTCAACATTAAAAAAA
>JBCAUA010240300.1:0-20441 GCA_038406235.1 Peronia verruculata | reverse complement strand
CATCAAACTGGGAGGGGGGGGGGGGGATGACCATTTGATGACAAGTGATGACAGCGAGGGAGGGGGGTAAAACATAATAATATGTGAACAGCCCCTTATGTCACCCAGCAGTAGTACTCATCAGGGCTTATGTATTATATAGCAGTTACTGAGTTGGTGTTACTGTTACATATTATACATGTACATGTATTTGTATGTTATGTGGTACCGGTCGTACACTTGTAACTTATATATATATGCTACTTGGTAATACCTTTTAATACATGTAATAAATATATGTTGCCTTGCGGTGTTTGTGTTAGTTATGTATCACTTAATACATATGTACATGTCGTACTATTGATGTGTTATCAGTATATGTGACCTTCCATCTTCCGCAGATCACCCTGATTGTCAAGTGGGAGATTAAAAGCGGTGACGATGACGTCATTTGTTTCGACTTCCCTGTGAAGATCGTTGCTTAACGTGGGATATTTCACATCCTTGTCTGATCTTGGGGCTGTGCGCGACTGCTGGGTAACTGTAGGCCTATCACACCAAGCTACTAGATGTCAACTCTTAAGTCTAAAGACTAATGTGTACTTACATTTGTCATGTCCAGAGCTGTTAGCCTAAAATGTTCGACGTTTTATGTCAAATACTTTGTCATACGGACAATGATTACGGTGTTATGGTGTATGTTGAAGTATGTTTGGCGAACATATGTTGTCTGTCAGAACAAACAAATAAATGATACTACTAAAAAGGAAATCTCTTTATTTTGTTGAGTTTTCGCATCTCCAGCATGTTTTTTGATTGATAGTTTTGTTATTTGTACGTAAGAACGATGCATGCTTGTTGTAGTTTTATCTAGTGCTTAACTTAAAGGATTTTCTTCTTCTGCTTCAAGTTCCTAAACTGGGACAGACATCGATGATCATGCCCCATCCTCTCCCCTCCCTTCCAATGTTGTCAGGTCAGGTGATTGTCGTCAGGAACTTCATATTACTATTATTATAGATTTATAGACAGGTAGGTAGGTGGATCAAGGATAGGTAGGTAGATAAGAAGAAAGGTAGGTAGACAAACAGACAGACAGAAAGATAGATAGACATACAAGCAAACCGATAGACAATTAAACAGATGGTCTACACAGATTACAGGGATGAGCGCTATACCTGGTCGTCCAGTGGTTCAAGTTTTTCACTGAAAATAATTTTTAAAAAACCCTAGTCAGCACCTTGTCTGTCTCCCTTATCTTTACTGTCAAACTTCTTTTCAGTTCAAAATCATATTTTCTGTAATTTAATTGTATTCTCTTTCTTTCTCAAAGATTACAGAAATATGAGGGGCAGACCAGCCCTGTTACTTCCCTTTGCCAGTTGCTGAGCAAGCAGCTCCAAAGAGGGAAACAAGAAATTACGTGTACATGTACATTGTAGTTTTGCCCTCTTTGTTAATAAATTCAGTGTGGTTTAGGGCTGTCAGTCTCTGGAACTTTAAACAGATTAGGGAGGGAGTTTTGTAGTTGTTGGGAGGGCAGGAGTTTGCAGTAATAGAAAAAATTACAAAAAGTACGCGTATATCTTTGCACGTACAGTAGTATACAGTTAAACGCACGGTACTCCGGAGGCTCGATTAGCGTGCGTTTATGAGATGAGCGTCTTAAAAAAAAAAGTAAAAAAAGTTCAGTGACCCCCCTTATGATACATGTATTGCCAGTACCGGTACAGATTAGGTTTCTTCCCTTGACTATTCAAAACACTGTGTGGAGTTAAGGTGCAACGTTAATTTAGTAAGTTTTTTTTTGCACCAGATTCTAGGCTTAGTCCAAAATTGGGTCAGTGTGTTTTTCAAAAGTCCATTTTCATGGTAATATTTGTTGAGTCAAGGCGTGTGTTGAAGCAATGTAGCGGGCGTTTAGATTATACTTGTTATATAGCAAAAAAATCTGTCACTCAGCCAAGATGACATTTCAAGCCAACAGTGTGCTTGTTATTTGGTGTGTGTTTAACCATTTACTACTTCATTTGGAATAGGGCCTACATATTTGTTGTGTAAGCTGTGGGGACTTCAGAAATCCTCTGTTATGATATCACTACCCAGGGCTATGATATCACTACCCCGGAAAATCAAGTGGCACTCAAATACACGTGCACTACAACATAAACTGTGTTGTACATTATGACTACATCATATGAAAAGTATGTTCATTGTTTCTCTCCAGGTACTGTATGAAACACTAACGATAAAATTCACTGGGTCCAGTCTGTCTTTTTGTTAGGGCTTTCAGTCACCCGAACGGGAGGTTATTTCAGCTGGATTGTGCAGAATTTCAATCTTCTCGTCAGAAATCTCTCACGATCACAAACAGAACAACATTGGTCGACGAAGACAGTTGCTAGGATGCTGCCCTAACACTGACATAAACACAAAAAGCACATGTGGTTTTTACGTTTTTAATCACGTTTATTATTATTAAATTTAAATAAACATATCACGTACAATCGTACCGTATTGAAACAAAACCTTCAGAATGAGAACAATTACACCAAGGGTCTACATTGCTTGTGTAATACTGTATTTGTTATTTTCATTACTCATGAGAAAATGATGACGTCAAACAATTAATTCCTGCCTAAAACAAAAACAAAAAACAAAACAAAGACTAGACGAGGGCATGAAGTTAAGGTGTTGCACAATGCATAAAATTTATTTCTTAGAGCCCAGATCAGAGTGTACTTGACTTAACTGACTTAAATTTACAATGGATTATAAAAGGAGATCATTGTGCTCAGCCCTATTGCTTCCCTTTACCAGACAAAAGAGGGATTGAGCTAGTAGTGTAAAGAGGAAAAAAATCACCTTTGTCCCTTTTACTTGAAACATACATCGTGAGAAATTCCAAAACAATTATGATTTAAAGAGAATGCTGTCTTTTTATTGTTATAATTTATCACATTTTTTGACAATCAGTCTTTTGACTAACAGGAAGTAAAGGGATTTTTTTTTACTCCTTTGCTCAACTTTCTCTTGTCTGGCAAAAAGAACTAACTGGGCTGGTCAAAATTATCTCCCTTGACACAAATCCCTCTTTTGAGAGGGGCAGATAATCTAGAAATAATCTCCCATTAAAATTTGCGTTTACACAGCATCATGTGGTTCAGCTCTAAGCACCTCACAATCTGTTACTATCCCCACAGACCCAATGGAAAACACTTGCGGCAGACATTCTCAGCTGTCTGAGAAGCATACAAGATGGCTGTCTGATAGGTGCATAAAGTTATTAATCTTTATAACTTTATATAAGTAAAAGATGGAAACACATAAAGCCACAATCTAATATCCCAAACCTTTGCCTCATGCACCAGTATGTAAGATAACATAACATGAGCTCAGTTCTGTGTTGCCCTATCTCCATTTTTCACATTTTGAGAAAATTGATGAGTTGTGTTTAGCAACTGTCTTTGTACATAGGAGATAGGACAAAATGATTTTCAAAATATACCTGTTTGGGCAAATGATCGGTGAAATGACTTCAGTATTATGGTAGATTTACCATCCCTTTTTGACACGACATATGTATCTCCAAATCGCCTATAGTGGAGATGGAACGACAAAGAAGTGAGGTCACCATAAGTAAACCTTTCATAATTTGCAGAGAAACAAACTCATATTTGCACATACATAACACAGGCCACATGCACTGTGCACATCAACTAAAGTTTCCATATTATCAATTGCATGGTTATGGCTTTTATAAGCTTTTCAACCTCCTGTAGTGATGGTTATCTCACGGTCAAAAAATAACATAACACATTGTGCTATGTGATCAGTGTATCAATTGCAGTCTCTGCAACACTCAAACTTTACAGATAAAGCCAAACTCTTTTCTACTCAAACACATCATTGCAAACAACAATATTAAATAGGAGTATAAAAATTGCTATCCTTCGCGATGACGATGAAGCAAAATGAAACTGACAGGAATTGTCATGTCAGACTGTACAGGTGATGTCTAAGTGTTTTCCACTCTAAAACACATCATTGATAAGAGATAAGAATGGTCATTAATGAAGGGAGATAAGCATGGTCATTAATGAAGGGAGATAAACATGGTCAATGAAGGGAGTTAGGTTAAGCATTAATCACTCTTGGCAAATCTTGCCAATTTAGCATTTGTCGACTGTGACAGCGGCAGCTTCTTCTCAACTCTGCTCTCATTTTTCATCTTCTTGCTCTCATCTTTGGTCACTGTCGGCGTGTCTGAATCATCAGTTGACAGTTTCCTCTTCTTTGAAACATCTGAGTCATTCTGGCCACCCGACTTGGCTTTCTGTACCCAGGACTGGGAAAAAAAACAAAAAACAGCACAATTGACTCCTTATCATTGTAACATTTCAACCATACTTTCTTCCTGAAATGAAAGACAAATCTTAAATGTTATCTTTGACTGTATAATTGTTATTGTTCTAGAAGAAACTGAGTTTCAAAACCTTATCTTCAAAAAATGAGTAAAAAGAAAACAGCAACATCACAGAGAATTTGTCAGCTCATCTCAGCAAAATGTTTTTATGAGTACAGAAATAAAGAAAAAAGACCAAAAAATATTTCATACTGTCATGTCAACAAAATTGATTTCTAAGCCGTGTTTGTTTTTGTTGGTGGGAGTGCAGCCTACCAGTGACCCAGTGAGAGTTCTCCTACTGAGAAAAATAACCACCACTTTGGTGATCATCACCATCTCCTGTCACTATTCCAGGATCGGGACCATGAACCAAAGATCTCGACAACCCAATTCAAAGAAAATCTGACCATTGCATGTCTTCGCTAGCGACTCCTATCATATCAGTGACCATATGTCTCATCCATGAAACATTTGGTCTTTTCCCCCCCTTCCTTCTTTTGTGTGTACATTTTATCCTAGAGCTCCGTTTGTTGTAAAAATTAAGACACACCTAGGGCTCAGTTAAGATGGAACAACCTCCCAGCGTGTTTTACACTGTTTACAGTCATACCTTAACTCCCACCAATCACTAAAATTCCAATGATGGACACACGCCCTTTTTGACGAGGTGAAATGGAATTTAAATTTTTTTTCTTTCAGCTAATATTGCTGTGATATTAAAATAGAAACATGAAATTACATGTTTCAACCAAAAGAAAAACCACAACAAAATGTAAGATTTTCATTTGACGTTGTAGATTTGGCATTACGTCCACCATCTTGAATTTTTCCTCTACTTTTGCTATGTCACCTGTGGCCCAATAATTATCAATTTTGACCTAAAATGGACGTAGGTGAGTCTGAAATCGCAGTTACCGATGCAAAGGGTGATGATTTTGATACTTGGTTACCATCTGACGAGGATTCAGACTCTGACAGGGAAAATATTCAGCCAAACCCGGTGAACCTTGATCAGGAAGACAGGTTCGTATGCACTTAGATCTAGACCTACAATGTTTGCTATCAATAACCAAAATCTGACAGGATTTGTCTTGGATCACAATCTCATATTCTGTTTCTGTAGGCTATATTTTACACTATCTAAAAGAAATTTGGTATGTATTTCATTTTTTGAGAAATTTATAGCTAAAATAAATACTTGTGGCAGCTGTTGCTAGGCAGGTGTTTACACTTCCGGAACATTTGTTTACATTGTAGTAGGGCACAGCTATAAGGAATATGGGATTATATAAAATCAGTTTTTCAGTGTTGTATGCAGTACTTGAGTTTTTAATGACCAGGTTAACATTTATGCCACTATTAAGCCTCCTAGTATATCCTGTCTGTATTTTTGTAAATCTGTCACATTTATATAGCTTCACTATATATAAACATTTTTAACAATTAAATGACTAATCACGTATATTTTAGTGCTGAGACCTGTTAGCAAATACAACACTGGATTTGTAACTCTCTCCAGTAACGCAAATCAGACAAGCCAGTCAAACAAAACAGGCTTATGATTTGCATTAAGCCTGTCGGTCTAGAATTTGTGTCTGGCAGTCTTGGTGAATCGCTGGGCCGCCCAGCGCAACAGCGCGCGAGAGAGGTGACTAGTAGCTAGGCGCTTCCATGTTCCAACCTCTCACTCATAGTCCGGCTAAGGCTTGATTAATACGATTTGCTATAACCCATTGTTTTGATTGGTTTGTAGGCTTGACTGGCTTGGTCGGGTTGCTGCTTTGGGGGTGTTGTCACAGTTTGTTAGGCTTACTGCATTGCGCGTGTTATCAGAGTTTGTTAGGCTTACTGCATTGCGCGTGTTATCAGAGTTTGTTAGGCTTACTGCATTGCGCATGTTATCAGAGTTTGTTAGGCTTACTGCATTGCGCGTGTTATCAGAGTTTTTTTAGGCTTACTGCATTGCGCGTGTTATCAGAGTTTGTTAGGCTTACTGCTTTGCAGGTTTTGTCACAGTTTGAGTAGATTTGCTGCTTTGCATAGACGCACTTTCGCATCGAATGAGTTAGGCTTCGTTGAAACTTGAATTAGGAAAATTTTGTAAATTTAATAACTGAAGTTTTTGTTAAGATTAACTCTCGCGCTTTTTTTTTTTTTTTTTTAAAATTTTGCCTATCAGAAAACTCATAGTAAATAATTATGTCCTTGATTAAGAAGCAGTCTTTGTTGGAAACTGTTAACTTTAAAAACTGATCAGGAGACGGTTGTTCGCGATGTTTGTATGTCAAAGCTATGCTAAGTATTCATCATTATTCTCTACAACTTTGTAATGTTTATAATGTGTGTCTATGCTCCTAATGCCCTTTTTCAATATGTGTACATACAATTTGTTCATAAATGTATACTTTTGTTTTCAAATGCTTACACATGATACTATACTTTCTGCATCTTTTAATTAATGACAATAACATTTGCGTAAAATTTTTCTTCAATCAGTTTCTTGATCAGTGTTATCCCATTTCATTCATGCGATAGAAACATCAAATAAACATTAGAGAGGCGCACGCGCCTGAGAAACAACCAGGCGGTCATGTCTGGTGCAGGAAGGGTGCGCCGCTCTGTGCCACACGATTGGGGGAACTAGGGGGGGTGACAAGAACAGTCCTCTCTACTGTCTCGACCCTTTGGCGCCTCGAGACAATCCGCGGGTTGCGAACTGTGGCGTCATGGCAAGCACAAGCCATGTTTGCCAGACTCTCTGCCGGAGAGGCTTGGGTGTTACAAGACCCTATTTTTTCAAGCACAACCCAGTTCTAGTATATTTCCACCACAGGTGACACTACGCAGAGTCCTGATCACTATATTTCACTTGCCAGATCATGCTTTGTTTACCTTGGTTTTGAAACTAATGAAATGAAAATACAGCCGTTTATATTATATACATTTTTTTTTCTGATATGACCTGAAATTAAGGAATTTTCCTAAACATTGCCAGTCCTGAGGGAATAATAATGCTCCGCATAGCCAGTAAAACATCTGACAGACCACCTGAGAAGTCACACAAGAACAATGATGGCCGTCTTGATGCTCTACCTTCCTTTTTGCCCAGCCAACACATGGTCTACGTTTGCCAGAGGTGACCACACAAAACTGAATCATTGAATTTTTTTCAAGCCAATTATAATAGCTAGATCTCAGAGAGAATGATATTATTTTGTTTTATTGTGTTTTATTGTATGGAGAAAAGCTGAGAAGCTCAAAATAAAACTAAATTCAAATAAACATAATATAAGAACTTCCATTGTAATCAGAAAAGAAATTGGTTGGTTGAGGAACATGAAATGGATGACAGTGACGAATATGGGGGGGTCATTTTTTGTTGTTTTTGAGTCCTTATTTATGTCAGTAAAGTAATGCCTATTAGGTGTAAATTTTTAAAATATATATAAATTAAAAATATTTCTTAAATATATATATATGCCTTTTTTTTATACAATAGAATAGTCGTTTGTTGATTTTTAACTTGATATTCTGTTAAAATGGTTTGTGAAATAATGGGTACTGAACTTATTTTACCACGTTTCATCATTTAAGTGTTGACCAGTACATTTTGGTGGTGTCACATACGTTGCAAACTCGACCATAATCTCCTCATATGCCCTTCAAATGCAATAAGATTTGGATATGTTGTGTGTAATTGGATTTACTGTAATCCTTCAAATTAAAAGTCTTAGCCTAAACATGCATAGGGCCTACTTTTTTTTTTCTCTCTCTTTGTGATTGTTGAAATGTTAAAAATTAGGTTAGTTTTTATTTTTAGACTCAGCAACACAAAGGTCAAGGTCACAATGTACGAGTAGAATTTTATAATCAGATACATATTTCAAATCAATAACCAGTTACCTTTCCAACCATATATCACATGCCATGGTTTAGCCTGATTTCACACACTTTACCATCACTTTATCAAAGTCACCTATACATTCAGTTACAGTATGCCAAAAAGGCCTGAACTGGTGAGGGTTAAACAAAGCATGAGTTGGTTTCAGTAAGAAGAGATGGAGTGAACAGTGACAATAGTGACACTGTCTCAGCGCATTGCACGGGCGAGTTGAAGATGGGGATGTCTATTTTGTCGTGGTAGAAATGCCTACACCAGCCTGTCCTTGTACAAGACAGAATGGCACCAATGCATTAGGTCCTAAAAAAAAAAAAAAGCTCAGATTGAGAAGAGCTCACAAGATGTTGACATCAATTACACAGTGAACTGTGATCACTTTTTTGAGGTGCGACACCATCGCATAACGCGAGCTGTTAAACACACAGCTCCACTATAATTCTAGCCCTATCTTGTTTCCAGAGAAGAAACCTGCGGAGTTTCCTCAATACATATGTTAACTTTAGCCTGTAGGACAAAAAGTAAAATTAACCCTACCTGTCTTTCCTCCTTTGGCAGGGCTCTAAACGCCTCTGTTGCCTTCTCTCTGACATCCTCCTCAGACAGGTCAGGGTGTTCCTCTCGAAGCTCTGACAGATTGGCTTCCAGCCACAGATCAAAGGCACTCAGTTTTCTACAGGAGTAAAACATTCATGATGAGAAAATTCAGCATATCCAACCCGTAATCATCATCTCCATTCTCTGATATTTGTCTGTACATGATTGGTTTATAAGGAATTTAACTCTTTCACTACCAGACTATTTTTAAGCCCTGCCCAAGGGACATAATTTCACCACAACCAATTTTATGTGGTAATGTCAAAAAACATATAACAAGTAGGATAATATAGCTAGGAGAACATATTATGTATCAAATGAAAGGTAACAGAATGGTCTAATAACATATATGTGAGTTTATTTCCAATATGTAATGTTTGTGGGTGTCAAAGTGAGAGGGGCAAAAAAAAAAAAAAAAAAATTACATCATCAATTCTACACGTAGATCTACATTCCTTGCACATGAAAATCCTATCATGCATAGATCTAGATCTAGTATGTCCACTGTAACATAATATCCCTGATTATGTTATGAATGTCACTGATTGAGAAGTTTGTCAGTTATGCACTTGCAACATTGTAAACAAATTTTGGTTGCCTGTAGCAACCACAGGACAAGCCGAATTCAGTCCAAAAAAAGTGATCAAAATAATATGCACGTTTCAAAACATCACTTAATTAAGTCCATGAACTGTATGTAAACAAACAGTTCATAGCAATCTGCTAGCCAGATTTTTTAAATTAGGAAGGCTAAATCTAAATTTATTGACCAACGCATGATGCGTTGGTTGGTAGTGAACTGGTGGACGAACCAACGCATGGTGCATTGGTTGGTAGCGAAAGAGTTAAAGTTCATACATGAGCATCACCACAATCATTTGAATTGTGCACATACAGGAAGTGATCCTGCCCAATGGAGTCGAGCAAATTTGCTAAAACATGGGTGATGCTAATTCTCATGCAGGCACTTGGTACAGTAATCTCCGGATATAAGCACGAAGGCGGGATGAGCTGAAAAGCATGCTTATATGCGAAGCGTGCATATATGCAGAGTGAGATGGAATGAAACAATTTACACTTAACTCATCTGGGAATGGGTAGGATGGTTTATTCTATTCCAAAGTTGACAGGTGTAGCAGGGTGGCGAATTTCGACTCTACTCCAAGCCTACACCACACTACACACGCTCATTGTGTAAGGTACCGCTGTGGGTGTGTGTACACATTACAAGGTCTGACAAGACAATGATTGTATTGAGTGTCGGATGGCCGTAGCACCATGGGTAGGATAACTCAAGCCTCCTGCATCCTCCTACTCCCAATAGATTGGCATTACACCATTGTACTCAAGGAAACCATTGTTTGGTAGCAAAGTAGGCCTACAAGGGAGATAGCTCATATTGTTAGCTGAATTTTTTTTTTTTCACTTACAGTTTTCACTTGCTAAGCATGCTTGTATGCGGAGCGAGCGTGCTTATATGCATATATAAATTATATAGTAAAACATTCGTCATGGGACCAAATCCGGCATATGAGCGGAGTGTGCTTGTATGCGGAGTGCTTATATCCTGAGACTACTGTACTTACTTTTGACCTAAATGCAATATACTAAACATGATGTCACGAAAGAAACTGTGTGGACACAACACGAAATAATTTCTGCCAGAAGAAAATTTTAATCAAAGAATGAAAAACAAACTAAAAATACTTAAAATTCTGTTATCAAAGTCTTCTTCATCAGCATCTTTCTCCTATCAGCACCACATCAACACACTCTTTGCTCCACTGTAAACTCTCTCTGGTCTCATAGATCATTCCCTTTCTGTCCAAACTACCAAATTATGACGGTGTGATCCAATACTTCACTGTTCTGTTGACATACTAAGTAAGTCACAATATGACTGGGTCAGATACAGCTACTGGCGTACATTTAACTGCTTTTTATGGTGACCTACTATGTTGTATCTCAAGGGTGCATCTGATCCCAGTCATAACTATGACATATGTTATACATCAACAGAGCAGCGAAGGGTTTCAAACTCAACCAAAAATGAAATTGCATAATAGGCCAGTGGTGATTCTGCCCATTCTATGTAATTTTCATGGCACTGGGGAAGGAAATATGCATAGCAGTGAAGGGGTTAAAGACAGCATCCACTGATCACTAACTGATCCAATGAGCACCGATCCAGTCATGTGAACAGATCCACTCACTTTCTGATTGGCTGGTTCTCTGACTTCCCTTCCTCAGCCGCCTCAGGTTCTGATTTGATACTAACTGAGCTGTCTTGAGCCGTCCCGGACTTGGAATCCTCTTTCTTCCCTTCTGTTCTGAAGTTTAGCAACTTTGGCTGATTGCTGCTGCTTGACTGTTAGGAAAGAAAAGTTAGGTGATGGCTAACATATTTTCAAGGAAATAAAGTAAAGATTTATAGGCCATGACAGATCTCATGAAAGCAGGACTGGGGCAAAAGAGAAAAAAAAAAGGCAGTCCAACAGTTTCTTTTGTTTTTCTTAACACTGAACGTCATGGAATCTAGCGGAACCAGAATCCATGGACTTCAGCAGGTCAGTAAGATCGGAGCATATGGAGACCTATCTGATCTGTGATCACTGACTGCAGTGGCAAGTAGCATCCGATGACAGCAACAGGTGAACAGGGAAGGACATACATAATATATTTATCAATAGTTTAATTAACATGAGGTTTAGGCCAGCTTTATTCATAGTGGTAAAATATTCACTAAATACAAATTTTGAAATTTATGTTCCTTTTTCACCAAAGTTTTGCTGATAGTTTTTGACTACACAGCAGATGACAGACAGAGTAATTATTTATGATTAAAACTTGTTCTTCATGAGAAAAATCTGTAAACACAAAACTGTTTTTATTAAGTCACAGGTGGGTCTACATTTTACCCAATATTATTTTCACACATTTGTTTTTCTTCTTTTGTAAATTTGCCTGAGACAGAGGTGTAAAATAAAGCTGACAATGTGTCTTTCACTCTGGCATGTGTGTTGTGTGTCAATGTATTTCCAAAACTAAACTGTAAGTACCGCTGTGCCAATAGGTCAGCAAATGTTGAGGCAGAGCCCAATGTACAAACACACACTCTACTTATCTTCATACCTTCTTGTTGGACTTCTTGATACTGACAGGAAGGGGTGCAATAATTGGAGAAGCTTTCGGAGTTGTCTTTTCCATTTTGTCAAAAACTTGAGAACCTTTTGTCTGTCTTTTCTCTGTGGATGAAATCTACACAAACACACACACCAAAAAGAAGGTAAATAATAGCAAAACTCCAGCAAAGTTGTGTCTGTTCATCCTATGTTACTCTTTAAAAAAAAAAAAAAACATATACACGAGAACAATTGAAATTTAACTCCTCAAAGAGAAGTTACTAAACATCCAAAATAAACACCTAAAAATGAAAAAAAAAAAAAAAATGCAGACCACTGTCAAATTTGCACTCCATTCCTATCAAACTACCATTCTGAGTTGTTGAACTATTAAGAGGATAAAACACTGGTATCAATGACATGGCATTCAAAAATAAAATAAGTGCTTACCCTGAAAGGATTGGGTCTCCCAGAGGCTTTCTCTCTACTTCTGATTCCTCTCTCAACATTGGTCTTCAGCAATGGTCCTGAGGAAGAGACACACAAGTTTTCAGTTCATGTAAGAGGCATTGTCAGGGGGGCTTGACTGATGTCAGGGGAATCCCTTTCTTACATAGTAATAAAAAAAATTATAATAAAAATTCTAACAAAATAATATTTATTATAAAAAAGGGTGAGGGTAGAGGATACCATTTGTCTCGCAGCCGGTCAAAATGAGATGTATGTCGTTTTTTGACCATCTGGGGTTTTTGTATTATGTGAAAGTTCCTTTCAAACCCTTTCAGGTAGGGCAAAAAGTTCTGAGCTAGCTTTACTCTAGCCAGAGATATTGCAGCTCAAAGAGGGGGCGCACCAGCAATGACCGAAATTCTGAGAAAACTGAATTTAAATGAACGGTCGAACCCATAAATCCACATCTGTACCTCAAGAAACTCAGATCTTTTATGAAGAAATAGTGATAAATCGAAGGTAACACTGATATTGCATTGTTCAGAAATGAACACACTTTTGATTTTTGCAATACATATCGGACCCCTCTCATCATATTCAAAGCCCGATTTCTCGGTTTCAACCCGGCGACTTATGTCTCATTTCGACTGGCCACAAGACATTTATTACATTCCGATGTGCTTCTTTCATTAACTTTCTTGAAAGTTACATAACTATTTTTTTCACATTTCATTTTCTATGAGGTCACAGTTCATTTTGTAACAAAAACACACACACACACAAAAATCAATTTGCTAATTCAGGATCTCAGAACCTTTGCTAATGCCAAGCTATGCAACTTCAAACAGCCATATTCAACTGCAATGGACATTTTCCACAAGATCTTGCAACCTTACTAAAATGAAATTTGTCAGAAAAAAGAAAAAAAAAAAAAAAAAATGGACATCATAAAGAGACCACTAAGGACTTCATGCACAGATTTGCTGTGAATAAATGTTTAATGTAGAGCTTGTCACCTGAAGGTGTTTGCTTGTCACCATCTGCTGCGACAGAATCTGTGCTCATATCCATTTCACCATTGTCTTCGTCATCATCATCTGGTGTTTGTCTTGACAGTCTGCACAACAATATACGAATAAAAAGTAAGCCAACAGAAATTTTAAATGATCAATAAACAAACAGCAAACAAATCAAAGAAAGAGAGAGAGAGAGAGAGAGAGAGAGAGAGAGAGAGAGAGAGAGAGAGTGTGTGTTCCTTGTTTTGTGGTAGGTGTCAAGTGACACACTACTGGCATATCAATGATACCCAGATCAGCATTAGCGCTGGTGCTGAAGCCACTTCTGGAGAGGAAATAAAGACCACATCCACTGAGCAAATGATCTCTATTCTAATCTTTAATCTCAAAAGGCCAACAAAATTGACCCCTAACAGGTGACATACACAACAGAGGAAGCAAAGCTCTCCACATAGCAGCTGTATTTATACACAGGGGCTGCACGCTACACTGTTTCTCACCATATCACTTAACCTTGAGGTTTATCCGTGCCAGATTTGTCAAAACCGTCATCATAATAGACATGCACAGCTCAATACATACTCTTTGAAGAGATAAAGACTTTATCCAACAAAACAATGGCAAATTCTAAAGTCTGCAATCAAAAGAAATGATGATGCCTGAGAAGAGTGTGAAATACACTGTAGTCTCTTTGCTTTTACACTATGTTATGAATAGTAACGCAGACTCCCCTGACCACCTGACCCACTCAACAAGGTTTGCACTGACCAGCGATCAAGCTCTTGAGAGCAGGAGTGGGGTAAAATTGCTATGAATGAAAGCTAAAGTAGCTTGAGTATCTATTAGTTTATATATCAGATAGCTCTGTTGTATTTCCACTCTATGCCATCATTAGACCACTTGAATGTTTTTTTTCAGTCACTGCTGCCCCATCAGGTTTACTGGTCCGATCTAAACAGAATAAAATCTGTCCACGCGGCCAGAGAGATGATAGCCTGCAGTTTGTACTGAGATTCAACAACATGAATGTAACTAAACCCGAGCAGTTACATTAAGCTATGAAAAATCTGTCATGGAAATAATCTGTATGATGAGGGGTGATAAAATTCACACCCATATGAAACTAACAAATTTTTATGAGTACAAGCCCTTCTCCTACCATTGGCTTATTTCAA
This sequence comes from Peronia verruculata, assembly GCA_038406235.1. Classification (NCBI taxonomy): domain Eukaryota; kingdom Metazoa; phylum Mollusca; class Gastropoda; order Systellommatophora; family Onchidiidae; genus Peronia; species Peronia verruculata. The sequence continues at coordinate 5,796 of JBCAUA010240300.1, read as the reverse complement.
ATATTATTACAGTGAAGAAAGGGTGGAGTCAGGGGAGAGATTAGAAGAAGACATTGGTCAGTATAGAGGTCAATGCAGGCTTGCACTGTCATCCCAAAGCCTAGGCAGAGTCTCTAAATTTAAACACCTGAGGCTAAGTACTAGCAGAATGCTTTAATTGGAGAAGCTCAGCAGTGTGTGGTATAGCCCTGGGTAGGGTCGCAGTTCTAGAGTTAATGACAGAAAGATTTCCAGAGAACGAGTAATTATTCTTAAAAAAAAAATTAAACACTTCAGCTTATAATTATCCCAGCTGATATGCTTGAGAATGACTAAGTTAAATTGAGTGTATTTCAATGTTTACATCCCAATATTGAGCCTTTCAAATCATTTAAGAATTATCAAGTAAAACAATCAGATTATCACTTTCACCAAACAATTCTTAGCATAAGCAATGCCTCATATGATGATGACATTATCCAAGTGATCCACTCTCTACCTGGCTAAAGTTGGATTTTCATAATGATCATCCATTTCATCCTGTACTTCATCATCACTGTTGGCATCTCTCAAGTTATCCCCTTGCTCCGCTGCCTCCTGTCTGTGATGCATGAGCTCGCTGACACGCTCGGCCAGATGAAGACGTTTTAGGCGTGTTGCATATGTTGCTGCAATGTGCAACAAACTCTGATCCTCCATGAGATCACACACCTCAAGTGCTCGAAAATTTCTCTCCGACTTGGCAGCAAACTGTAAAAAAACATGAAAGTTACCTTGCATGTGTAACTGTTTGTGAAATGTGAAGTTATATCAACAAATGACGCTGCCATACAAATTCCAAAGATCGCGTAAAACTTAAGGAAAAAGAAAGAAAGAAAGAAAGAAAGAATGTGGTTTAAGGGCAAGAGGAGCCTGTTCCCTTTTGTAAAGCTGTATGACACTATCTTACAACAACAAAGACAAAAATGAGAGTGTTACCAAGGAGTCAATAAGCAAATTCAAATGTTACGTCTAGAAATTATGAAAAAAAAAATAGAATCTGTAACATCATTCCACAACTTACAGCAAACAATTTGACAAGAGCCTCTTTCACTGGGGTGTTCAGGTCATCTTCATCCATCTGTCCAGATCCAATCAGATTCTTGACCAGCAGGTTCTTGCGCAAGTATGATTCCTGGAAGAAAAACAAGCAATAGAAGAGATTCTCTTGAAAACCTCCTCCTAGTCCATGATCATCCTCGGTGGGTGTGTTTTGAATTCTCTGGCCAAGAGACTCAGTGTAGCAGAGTATCAATTATCATTGGCTAGACCAGTGATTCCCGACATTCCTGCAATCGAGACACCTTACCCAAAAGCTTGAAAACCATGCACCCACCACTGTGAGGAGTTCACTTACAAATTTTTCTATGGTGTAGAGGGAAAGAAATACCAAAAAAAAAAAAAAAATGATTCAAGAATTCTGTAATTATTTATAAGAAACCAAATTACTTCTGTACTGAAACAAAAGGGAAAAAAATCTGCAGGACCATAAAGATGAAGTGAAATTAATTGTATCCCATGCCACTTCTAATAAGGCTAGTCGACCCTCCTGCAGAGGTTTTGCAACTCCCCTCGAGGTTGTGATCCACTGGTTGGGAACCCCTAGGCTTGACTCTTCACTGGTTTCTCCTAGAAGTTTTATGCTTCAAAATCATTGTATTTTCTACATTACAATTTAAAAAAAAATTTGTTTTCACCTCGTGCTGAGATTTCTCTGAGCCCATGTCACACAACGGTAGCTGGAAAGGAAGGATGGCCAACGCAGGACGAGGCAAAGTGGGTGGAAATCTCGATCCTTTACAAGGAACACACCTGTCATGGACAGTGGGAATGAATTATTAGATAACAATAATCAAAGCATATCTATCAACAGCCGTAATCTCTTCTTCAAAAGATCAACGACATAAAACATTTTCATTTTCACCGTTAATGAACACTTTTTGACCTCTGCTGCACCAGGTGCAGACAAAAATTGATTCTTTATAAATCAGATATATCAAACTGTTTTCAAAAAAAAAAAAAAAAAAGGCAGAAATTTTCCTTTGAGGCCCCCCCCCCCTGTCCAGTTACGTAAGGCATTTTAAGAAATGTAGGGTTTCCATTGTTTTGAGAGAAGTTTGTAAGTTTTGACAAGATCCTGGGGTGGGACAACTAATTATACAACTAGTAGGAAGTCCAAGAGCTAAAAAGCTCCCACATGCATCATAATCATCAAGCATAATTAGGATTAGATCTAGATCCAGAATGTAGAGATCTAGACAAATTCTACATTTTCTAGATCTAGATCTAGAATCTAGTCTAGACCACAAACAGCTACCCTCTTACATGGTCTTTCTATGATCATAAAGTACATTATTCGTTGCTGTTTGAATTCTGATCTGCTGATTTTCCATCAACAACTCTCATGCGACCACTCAACTGCATTATGTTCTTGGGTGTGAGGAATTTGATCTACGAGCTTCGAACTTCAATCTCGATCTTCAAGTGGCCGTCGAAAAACAGTCCGATTAACATCCACGGAATGAGCAGAACTCTTTAGTGCTTCCGATTTTATTGTCATCGTGCGGAATTTGTATCACAAATTATTATAAAACTGTGATTGTCCTGTGAGTTCAGTAAAATTCGAAAGTTGATCGGCCAAAAGTAGGAAAGTTGGGGATGACCAAAAAGTCGGAATTCTTGAAGTTTGACATCCATGTACAATCAAAAGAAACTATATGATGATGCGTACGAGTATCAAGTACACGCAGTCTCTTTGTTTATACCACGCAGAATAAAAACGCAGACTTCCCTGACCGACCACCTGACCTGCTCAACAAGTTTTGCATTGACCAGTGATCAAGCTGTTGAAAGTACAAGTGATCTATAAATGAAAGCTAGAGTAGTCTATGTATCAGTTTATATCTCAGATTGCACTCTTGTGCTCTCACTCTGGGACATCAATAGATCACTTGTATATATTTCTTTGTAATCACTGCTGTATTGTCAACGTCGGCCGGTCTGATCTAATAAGAATAATCTAAGTCCACCTGGACACAAGGAAGATAGCTTGCAATTCATGCTGAGATTCTATAACATAAAAGTAAATACACCCCTAGGTGAAGTGGTTTCGTCCAAGCAGTTACATCAGGTTATGAGCAGATCTATGATGGGAATGGTCTGTGGGACCAGGGGTGATAAAATTGGCATCCATATGGAATTGACATGTTTTTGTAAATACAATCTCTTCTCGTACCATTGGCTCATTGGAAATATTATTACAGACGAAGAAAGGATGGAGTTAGGGGAAGGATTAGAGAAAGACATTGGTCAGCAAGGTGGTCAATCATTGTGTCACTGCAAAGCCAAGGAAGAGTCTCTATAATCAGAACAAACATCCTGAGGCAAAGTGCTAGCACCGAGGTCCAGATTGACAAGCCCGGCAAAGCGTGCCGCAGGATGTTGCAGCCCTTTGGCTGGGTTGCAGTTAAGTAAAGTATCAGAAGTCATAGTAATGAATAAGCATTCTGCACAAGCTCCATGTCTTTTGTTCTCAGACTACTTATGCCTGAAAACACGCAAGAATTATACCAGTAACTAATACTAATAAATAAGATTATGAAATAGAGTGACACAGAAAAAAAAAAAAAAAAGAGAATCCATAGTCTAAATCTATAACAGTTATCACATTAGGTATCACTGCTTATGTAGAAAAACTGCCTCATTTTGCCGTGAAGGACCATGGCAATTTGAATCACGACACTGCTTGTCAATTTGTTTAACTATTGAGACTAGGCATGAATGTGAATAACACTACTAATAAGGGAAACAGGACAACATTGTTTCTACCGTGTTTTGTTGCTAATCGAGGATTATCATTACTGATTCTAAGAATAAAAAAAAATAAGGACTGTAGTCCCATCTCTTGCTTCCCTATATCACCTTTCTGTCTTCCTCAGCTCTCTTAATGGCCTCAATTCTGGATATGTGATCAGCTGTTTTAACAGCTGTGGGGCTGACAAAGGGTGTGGCTGGCTTTGCCTTAGACGCTGTTGGAGTTGCTGCCCCTGTTGCAGTTGGGTTAAACACCGTCTTCTTCAGGTTGCCCACAGATGAGGTATATACAATAGACTGAAAAGAATTCAAGTTATGAAAAAATAAAAAATTATTCAAGTGCAAAGAAAGTAGTAAGCAATTACAAATGGTTGCAGTGGAACTGAAAGTGCAAACCTTTACTGCAAATTGTATCCAAGCATAAACAGAACATAGGTTGCTGGATTGAGAGAAAGAAAAGAAGTTTTTCATCACCAGTTAAAAAAGGAGGGGAAAAAAAAAATGAAACAAAAAGAATCTCAGGAGACATCACATTCATATTTCAGCCAAATATCTTGTGTCTACTTGCACTTTCTTGACAGCAAAATTTTCGTACATGCCAAATTCAGAATTTTCCTTTTATAATTTTGAAATTTTGGCACAGGATGAGATATCTGGGATATAGAGAGTACTTTTGAGTGTCAGGAGTTTGACTAAAGTTAGCAGGATCCTGGATTTCTTGTGAGGCTTACCAACACCGAATAACTATGACAGCATACCTTCTCAGATGGTGATGAAGTTGATGTTGTTGCTGATATTGCTTCTGTTGATGCCGCTGTGGTAGTTGTGCCTGGTTTAGGTTTGGTATTGTCTAACTGCAACTTATGTGCTGGTGGGATAGTGGGCCGTACCGGGAGCATTAGCGATGGATGGTCAATCTGTGGATAACCAAACATTATTTACATCAGCATATGAAGTGATATCATATATTAACTTATTGAACCATGATCCTGCCAGGCCAAGTCAACCTTAGTATACCAAGTGTTTAAAATGTTTTCAATTATTCACCAAATCCAAAAGGATAAAATGTTGCCCTGACTTTTTGCAGATACACATACTTCAGTATGTTCTTGTTTCAATGTTTTTCTTCTGATAACAAATCAGCACCTTTTGAATTTTTGGAAAAGAATGAAAACAATAGATCTACATCTAGCAAATATCTATCCAACAATAGATGAACAAAATGAAAACCAATAATGCGTAAAAAATGTTATTCATCATTTCTCCTGGAACAGCGCACAAACTACATTCACACAATGACTCTCAAGGCTATATTTCAATAAAATAGAAGGGGTTTTGATTATGATGATGAAGGGTGCGACAAGATCATTGATAACAAGTTCTCAAAACCCACTTTCGTGACTAAAAACAGTTCTCATGTGAAAATCTTTGGCATTTCTGGTAGAGAAAATGGTTCTAAGTTTATTTCCTACACTAAGAAATTTGTTGATTTTCACATTAAAAAAAAAAATAATAGCTTCACTCTTCTTGAGTTGATTTTACTAGAAATCAATATTTAAAGTATCTTTACCACATGTTGCTTATATTCGATGTTGGGGTTCAGAGAGTTAATTATACATAGGCATACATACTGGACCATCTATACATATAAACTGGAAGGAATATAGGGGTATGCAACTAAACAAATAATTGCTATCTTTTATATAACATAACTGTGTCAACATTTAGAAATTTGATGATTTTCATGTATTTTTGTCTATAATAGCTTCACTCTTTTTGCGTTGATTATACATGAAATAAAGGTTTACAGTATCTTTACAACAAGTTGCCTGTAGTTGATGCTGGAGTTCAGACAGTTAATTATATATATGGATACATACTGGATCATCTATATGACCTATTGCCAGATAAGGACTATTGAAATCTATCATGAAAATTTTCACCGGGTGGTGTCACATTCAACAG
>JBCAUA010240190.1:0-20443 GCA_038406235.1 Peronia verruculata | reverse complement strand
AAAAAAAACAAAAACAAACAATGTTTTTGTTTTTATTTTTGGTCTTTGTTTTTGTCTTTTCTTTACAATGCTGGTCCGTTACCGCTTGTACTTGTCTTTGGAAAAGGTAACTAATTTGGTGACCGTCAAAATGGCTTATTAATATTACTCTGAAAGTATCGCTTTCTAAGAAAAGCTTTTATCAGAGGGTAGGGACGAAGGGTCCAAGGATGCCCAGGGTTGGAGGGGATGGTTGCGAGCTAGGGACCCCTACGTCCTGTACTCTGACCTTGGTGGAGAAGGGTTAGAGGTCGGGGGCGTACGAGTAAAAATGGCTCGGACTGTAACATTGTGTCTATTCTTGGCTAGCGTCGTCTATCACCCTGGCGTGGATACATGGACAGGCTTATGTCTTTTGGGCAGAGAGCACCATATCGCTGGATAAAGGATGAATGGTCAGACGAAAGAATGGGAGGATGGGTTAAAAATAATAATGACTGAGTGGATAGTTTGAATGAACGAATGAACAATGGAATTAAATAAAGAAAGAGAGATGGTTTGATGAATGTATGAATGACGGAATACAAATGAAAGAAAGACAGAATGGCGAAAATATGGAAGGAGGAGAAGATCGGCAGGGAGAGAAAAGGAAGAGAAGGAATAAAGAAAGACTGAAGATTTCAGAGATGAATAAGGTGTTGAGTTAATGAATAATGAATGAATGAAGAGTGAAAGAATGAACGACATGAAACACTTGCAATAACATGAATGGACTTGGGTTTTTTTTTCAGTCTGTCGTATCAGTAAGCCAATGGGAGATCGTTTGGCAGATTATCTGCCCTTTCCAAAAGACTCGTGTAAGGGGAGATCATATTGACCAGACTTTTACTTCCCTTTGCCAGACAAAAGATGTGGTGAATAAGCAGTATATAGAGGGAAAAAATCATTTTACTGCTTGCTATCCGAAAGACTGATCTAAAAAAAAAAAAAAAATTCTAAAAGTATAACAACATGAAGAAAACATTCTCTTTATATTATACTTTTTCTGGAATTTTCATGGTGTATGTTTCAAACAAAAGGCGCAAAAGTGATTTTCTCCCCCTTTACACTGCCTGTTCAATCCCTCTTTGGTCTGGTAAAGGGACGTTATAGGGATTGAGCACAACAGTCTCCTATTGTTTATCGTGACTCACCTACATAGCGCTCTCCACACCAACACAGTGCCAAAGCCAAGTAATATAGGCATACCATGAGTCAATAAAGGAGAATGGCACAGCTATTTGTCCCAGACACTTTTATGTGTCGTCAATGGCCACTACAGTTCGCAATCAGGGAAGATAATTCCTCACTTCATTGCCAGATCCTTTGATCATTTATGAATAATTCGCTCTTAGAGCTCTACAATGTACCAGAGCAAAGATACCGTATAATTTATATCCGCGCATTTGCTTGTTTTTACCATTGTCTGGAACAATTTTGTGCATTAAATCAAAGCTGTAGACTGTTTTTCATCGTATGTTAAAATTGTCAAAATGACTTTGCTGTTATCAGATAGTTAACCTACAATATCAACAAACTTGTCTTAAGTGCAAGTGATATGAGAAATGACAACGAACACAGTAAAATTAACTCTTATAAGACATAAGTATTCACATTCCTTATTTTATTGGATAATCACACCGGTTTTATTGGAATCCTCTAAGCTAAAATTCTCCACCTCCGACGCTGGATCGTCACTCCGTATATAAATATCCTTCATTCTTCACTTTCAGCTAAAGGACCGAACGAATTCCTCGCTTGCCTAGATAGATACACATAGGATGATTCGGTTCTTATTTTGTACTTTCTGGACCAATTGAATTGTTATGTTAGAAGGATATGTGATTTGAAAAGATGGACAGACATACAGTGATAATACTATACTTATTATTGTTGTAACCTACGAACGGAAATGTAGGTCCATTGACAATATTAAAACTATTAAAAGATGATATTAAAATGCTTTCTGTTGGCTAAATGTCGCCGGGCCTATTTACCGTGATCTTTTTTCATGAATTTTTGGCCATATCGCTCTCTAGACTGAAAAACAAAAACTGTGAAAATAGCACACAGCATGAGGTTATCCCACGGCTCCATCCAAGAAGTGTCGTGATTATAGGCTTGCTTTATCTTTGAAGTGAACGGGTATCGTTTCTTATACCGTACCTTGGTACTCTGAGTATGGCTAGTTTGAATCAAAGTGATTCCTATTTCGTCTGTGCCCATGGTAATTTGGTCCATCAAAATGGGCCTCGGATCGCGAGGTAACCACTTTGTGTCCGTCTCAAGCTCTCTCAGACATTGTTTTATGATAAAATCCATGATTTGCTGCACAGCTAAATATTTCTAACAACATTAACAGTAACACATTGAGGACAATGAAAAAAAATGAAGAAATTAATGAATGAATAGGTAAATGATCAAAGGATTGAATGAAAGAATGAATTGATGAACAAATGAACTGATGAATGGGTATTGAATGGATGATAAATGAGTGAATGTATGCATAAATTAAGACGTCAGTCTGACATTTAACCACTTAATCAGTCATAAGATCTACATATGTATTTATAAAGCTAGTAAATACATATACATGTATGTGGTGTTTTTTTTTTCTTTGCCATCGATATTGTAATATTTTGTAACCATATTCTGCAGTTCATTTTCTCCTGTATAATGAGGACTAAAAAGCGAAATGGTGGTGATGAATGTTTTTTGTTTTGTTTCGTTTCTGTTATTCATGCTTTTTTTTTTTCGTCCCATAGTGTTGTTCTCATCCTGGAATTATAAGCACAATATTATTCACACATGTATTATGTGACATTACCCAGAGATATTTGAAATTTGAACTCCGAAATTCGTTTAAATTAAAGCTCAATCTGCATCTTATCTCAGAGAAGAAAAATATTTTGAACTTTGTGCAAAAGCGGTTTATATCTACACGTATTACATGATAGACCAAGAGTTCCAGCTACAGCAGCTCGTGTTTTGTGACGAGATAACCTCCATCAGGAGGGTGAAAGACCTAGATCTATATAAAACGTAAATTAATCGTGTTTTGTTCATGCTCATGTTATGTTACGATTGTCTGTCAGTCAGCCTGCATGTTTCCTAGCTGTTGTTGTCGGTCAAAACAGTCAGTTGCTGACAACTCTGGCTATAGCTCAGTACACCAAAACACAGCCAGTGACAGGCGCAGTGGGACGTCTACATGTCTGAGTTAGCGATATAAATCTTTGTGTATGGGCTGATGTCTTTATATATCATAATATTGTGTACAGACAGGCATCTATGAATGATCTCTCTCGTATGGAGTAAAGGCCCGATAGTTATGCATCGGTAAAATTTAATGATAATCATTGATATTACTACAGTATTGTGTACTTTTTATGACATACTTTGCGCATATTATTTTATTTATCTGTTGGATTTTGCTAAAAATTACTGCCTTTGACTTTTCCCCCCTCGGTTTCCACGGCTTTTTTTTTTAAAGGGGGCTGGGGGGGGGGGGGGGTACACAGAAGCCTATGTGTAGATTATTGATTGTTTGAAAACTTTTGAAAGAAACAGCTGCTTTATCTGGATTTCACGAACTTGCCTGGGATTGAACAAGTTCCTTCTCCTTCTCTGCCTGTTTCTCCCTATCGCTTTCCACACTGCTCCTTGCATGACTGTTTTGACAATTGGAGGTGTTTCTATCCATTCTCAAACACTTGTTCATTCGTTCACAGATTACTGGAGAGGAAGCAGAGACAAACTAAGATGGACAAGATGAAACGCATCAGCAAAGTCCTCAACCCCAAACACTGGCGTCACTCCAAGGCGGAACCCGAACCCTTGCCACACCCTTCGGCTATGGGGCTGATGGCGCTAGCAGCTCGACCACACGAGTCCACGGCCAACGACTATCAGCACCACCATATGGAGTCCAGCTCCTCCAGGGCGAGCTCCATCAAGAGCGGGTCTGTCAAGAGTGTTTCCACTACAGACCCATCCAGTGAGGAAGGTAAGTGTCCTTGCCTTCTCTTTTTATACTTTGGCACTCCATGACGGCTGTGACTTCAGAGTTACCACATGAATTGTTTGATATTCTGGAGCTTTATCTTCATTTATCGTCATGTCTTTAGTCTTATGGTCGACAGGAGCGACCTTTGAAGGATAGTGTCAACTACATCAATAGCTGCGAACTAATGATCAATATTTTCAAACAAATGCTCCTTAAGTTTACAAATTGTAGATCTGCAATCTCCAAAGAAGAAATGTGTTATAAATTATGACAATTTTATTGTACTGTATTCACTATAGCCTCAAAGTCTACTAATAATTAGTTCCTTTGTTGTGATCCCATGTAATGAAGAGGCTGCATCAAAGAAGTTTGTTAGAATCATAATTTTCCTTGGTGTGGTAAAATAAAGAAACCCATTAGATTGACTGTTGGGATTTGAAGATAAACGGCAGAAAGCAGTCGGGCAATAAATAAGAAAATAAACAACATATAATTTGTTGTTGACATACGTACCTCTGAAGTCAAAGAGGTAAGAGGCGTAAGATATCACATTCCTTATTTGTCATAAGATCACAAGAATTCTGAAATAAAATTTCAATGCTTTCATGTTGTCACGTTGTTATTTTGTAGTTTGTACATAGTAGTTTAATTTCTTTACTACCAGCCCAAATTTCATCAATTCTGCATTACCTATCTACTCGTAAAATAGTAGAAATAGTTTTAGCACTACCCTCTAGAAATGGAGGGGAGAGAGGGGGAGAAGGGCTGATATTTGAAGAAATTTCATGCAGGTATTTCTGTTTCTTTTCACAGAAGAGTGCGGTAACGTGTATGAAGATGTGGAGATCGGCCCTATCAAATCTGCTACCATGGCCACGCCAGCCCAAGATCGCCAGGCTGGAGCTTTCTCTGGACCACAGCACAAATCTATGCCACAAAGGACACCAGGCTCTTGGTTCTCTCGCAACACCAACATGAAAGACAAGGGGAAGCCAGCCGGGGCCACACCAGACCCGGCCACTCCCGAAACAAAGGAGAAAAAGAAAGGCGAAAAGAAGGTCCAAGAAGGAGGGAAAGAACCCCACATTTATGACGTCCCCACAACTTTCACCAAAGCCAAAAACTGGGCATCCAACATAGGCAGTAACATTAGCAGTAAGTTTCAGCATGCGAAGCCTCAGTATGACGTACCGAAAAATAATAAAGCGAAGGAGGATGTGACTGATTCTGAGGGATCGTCCAATCCAGAGGTCAGTAAAAATAATAAGGGTCAGTATGACAAGCCTGCATCTGAAAAGGTGAAAGATGATACTGAATACGCCACATCCAGTAATGTAGGAAGTCTTACAAAAGGCAATCAAGTAGAAGGTGGTGCCACAGCATCAGACACAGCTTCTCCAAGAGTCTCCAGAATTGGTCCCAAACCACCAAGACCTCCACCCCCTTTGATACTCAGTAAACGTCTGTCTGAGAAAGTGAAAGAAAGTAAAGAGGAAGATGATTCCGCCCCTGCTCCCGTCCCGCCTGTCCGCCGTAAGGGACCCATGGCAACCACACTGAGCGAAGATTCCAAGCTCAGCCAAGAAACCAGCTCAGAAAAAGTCGGAGACCATCTCAGTTTGAGCAAGTCCAAAAGTCTGAATGACTCCACAATCTCCACCAGTGGTCCCGCTGATGTACCCATGCCAAAGCCTCGCAATGTGAAGAAACTGTCGGCTGATGGAGCAGAGAATAGCCCTCCGCCCACACCGAGACAGCGATCACCCAAAAAAGCTGAGCCTGGGAAAGGTGTGGAGCCTCAGTCTAATGATTCCAAGTCATCAGAGACTCTGGGTAAGACACCTGGTACTGATGATGCTATCAAACCGAAACTACCACCAAAACCTGGAGCATCTCGATCTATTGAGACAGCCGTCTAAGTAAACACTTAACTTGTGGTTAGTTTGACTTCCTCAGCCATGACGTGCTCAAAGCTGATGCATTTAATCTTCAGTGTGATTGATGGTCTGAAAGTAGCTGCCGGAGGAAGTGCGATGGAACCTGACAGTTTGCCCAGATCAGCATTGATTGAGGAGAACGTAGCATTATGGCCTTGGTCAACACCTTTGCGCTCAAGAATATATGCAAACTTGTTTGTTATTTGTATGAAGGTTTGGAGAGATTCATAGAATGCAGAATGCAAGTGAAACAATTTAGAATCCTAATTTTTAATGGTGTTTTGTTTTGTTTAGTTTTATTTTCCTAGTGCCAGCCAAATTACTAGTCATTTCTAGGCAGAGCGTCAGATATACAAAGTAGACATGAAAGAAAAATTGCTTGATTCAAAACATGGGAAACAGTACATGTTGGGAACAAAATCAGAGTTATTGGAAACAGTAGTTTTGTACCTATTACATTGTGACTATTCAGGTTCTTCTTCAAAAATATTATAATGGAAAGGACCAAAATAATCTGCTCCAGCTATTCTAATGCTTAAATTTTACTTGCACTAAGTGCCTGCCAAAGAACGAAAATTTGGCTGCTGTCAAGTCATAGTCTCTTAGAGCAAACAAACAAACAAAAACAAGATAAGCCTCCGTGCTCAAGAACAGCAAGTGCTGGACTTGGTGAAGACACAGAGACAGATAAGCCGCATAACTGACTGGATAGAGAAAGACTCGAGTGTTGTTAATATTGTGACACACTGGTTGGGGTGTGTTGGTGTTTGTGTTGTGCTGCCATGTGAGAAAGATCAAAGGCACACAACACATAGCAATCAGACCGACTCTTATCTTTTTGAAGGTGCTATGATGTACTCTGTGCACTGATATGGAAATGGTAAATTTTATATTTGTAAATAGTTACACTGAAGGGGATGACAGAGTGGTCACTGTGAGTAGGCTACATCTCTGAGGCATTTCAAATTCTCACCAGGAAAGTCTTTGTAACAGGTTCTAATCAAAGGCTTTCCTCATAGACCTACATAACACGAGAAGAAAAGGAGAATGGAATTTCGTATGACATGCCAAAGGTCTTCGAATGGTTCAGTGTAGTGTAGCTCTTCTGCTGAGGAAGATTTACATACTGGATATTATTGTTAGGAAAGATCTCTGAAAACAGGTACAAATTATGGTATATATTTCAGGTATCTTACACAGCTGTGGAAGTTAACACCCTCACCTCCTCATTTTTTCTTAACTACTCAAATATGAGTACAATTCATACAGTTCTATTTTGTCAGTATGGAAAGTCTATCAGCTACCGTCCTTACCAGAAGTTTTTGCCAAGCTTTTTCCAAAGACATGGAGCCAACAAGGTGCCTGTTTATTTCAGTTTCATATTGATGTATGTAAGGTACTGATTTGGAGAAAGCCTATCATGAGTACACGAACAGTTCAATAGAAAAACTTGTGATATTCCTCTGAGAAGTATTTATTTTAGACCATCAAACATTAATACTGTTATATTCAAAATATTTTGGTAAAAGCATCATACTTTTTTAAAATAATGCAATATGGTGAAAAATGAATAGGCTAGAACTCACAACAGGTGTAACAGATATGGTAACCAACAGTACATCACATAGTCAGCAAACTTCAACTTCGCAAAAATGTAAAAAAAAAAATATAAAAAATCGTGAGTTTTTTCATTATTCGAGACCTGCACAGATGTTTCAAATTCCAACGATGCGGTTATCCTGTGGCAAGTCCATTTTGTTAAAATGACAAAAAAGATGAGCACGCTATATGAAACATTGAGCTTCCCATTTCTGTCATAGTGTTACATTGTTGGTTTGACCAATGGTTTTAGAGATACCGACGCTTGAGGATGGGCATTCTATATTAAAGAATAGGCTCAAAAGGGAATTTCCATCTTTTTCTCAAATCAATTTTTTTTAGACTTAACCATGGTTTAGAGCTGCTTCCTTTGATTGGCTGCGCAAAGTCATGAAATGCTAAATTCTCAATAGATTGTCCTTGATGTATGTAGCTCTTTACTAAGCTTCGACTGTTGTTTCTTGAACATAAGTACATGTATAACAATAAAAAATAATAATAAAAATAGTAATAATAAAAAATGCAAGATTTAGGCTGCATAACAACTTCTTCAGACAGTGTCAAAGATTGTTATGGAAGCTCTCAGTGTAAGGGAGATAATTTGTAGAATGTCCAGGTAACTGTCCCCATGAAAGAAAAGGAGTGACCTCCCTTAAATGTTGTTTTGAATGAATAAGTAAATAAATACATAAATAAAAAACAAACAAGCAAAAAGTTACATAGTACATGTGCATGCATATAACTAATAAAATGATAAATAGGCCAACATGTATCTGGTAATTCTTCTCTTTCAATTCATGACTCAGGCAGAGTGGGCAGGGGCCGCCATGTTTCTTCAGTAAACGGTTGTATGACTCGTTATTTTACATACATGTTTTACACATGTGAGATTATAACATATAGGTATTATGTTCATTAAATACCGGTAATGATTATTGTATTAAAAACGCAGAGTTTATATTGACTACAACACATTATGTACAGTCTATAATTAATGTTGGTACAGCCATGTAGGGCCTGTATTTCAAAGAATAGTTACACATACATGGTATTATGAACTTTCTAACTGAAAAGGCTCCAATGCAGAATTGGAAAGTGTTACTGTTGTTCATTTTTTTAAAAGGTTGTTCCATAAGTATAATGTGAACTAAAAAAATCATTGTCTTTGAATTGGGATATTATATTGTTGCATTCCAGATGTTATTGCTGTAATTTCTGTCCTGATACAGTTTAAAATTTAATTGTTTTAAGAAAATACTGTGCAATAATTGAGTTTGCGATGATCAACTGAGTAAATTGTGTCATAATTATTGCCATATTATTTCTGTGATGTACAAACAATTTTATTTTATCATTCTGTTGCCATTCCAATATAAAATGTTGTAGAGGCCATTTATGTTACTTTCTGTGGTATTTTCTAACCCGTCATCAGATACCTCTGATGTAAGCGTCATCCAGTGTTTGGGGAAATATTTTATTTTTAGAAACAGGGAAGCTGTGTGATACATACATGTATATTAATTAAACTATTTCCCTGTCACAGCAGGAATTTATTAATAGTTTTTTTGTTTTTTTTTAGGAAATGAAGCAAGACAAGGACAGTTGTGTGTGTGTGTTTTTTTCTTTTTTTTTTAAATTGAATCTTGACAATTAATTGCTGAAGAATTTGTTGCATTTAGTTTAAAGAAACCTCAACTGTTAACAGTGACATCATTATTATTTTGGATTAGCTAATTAAATCATGGTAATCTACATATAATTTTTTCACTTGGCTACCATATAACAAGCTTTGCTTCTGCTTATTTGCTCTTGCTTGATAGCATTTTAGACATAATAGTATATATTCCTTCTGCATCAGAGGAATGCATCAGAAAAGTATAAGAAGTGAGTTTAAGAAAAATATTTAAAGAGGAATAAAGCTTGTACCATCACATTCAACATTGTGAGATGTTTTGGAAAATGAAATTTCGGCCATTTGCCCGATAAAATTTATGATAAGTTGCAGCGATACGAAAATTAAACAGTGACACTGTAAAAAGTAGATACATGTACTGTTTTATAACTTTCAGAGTAATCACCCTTGGATGCTATATCAATTGTCTGAGTTATCTGTATCTGTTTATGCCAAATCTCATAATCTACATGCTTGCATATTGTATATATATTGTTGATATCATAACAAGAGCTTAACTCTGTTGGAGCGTTTTTAACAGTAGGAGCCAAGCAATTTGTTTGAAGTTTCCTTGTGGAACAATCTATGTGCAGGTAAAGAAGTTAACCTGTATCCTGAGAATAATGTCTCGGATCATTGGATTGTACATAGGCTATGCACAATTTGTGGGTGATTTTGAAGAAAAGGTGGATAAAATGGACCTGAGAAAAGGAAAACTTCTGTTTAAAAAAGGGGGATTAAGTTTTTTCCTTTTATTAATGAAGTTATGTCTTTGATACTATGAATGGCTGTGCAAGCTGTTTCTACTTTGCTGCAAATATATGTACATGTCGTCATTTCTTTGGGGTCCGAACTGTGGGCCTTACAGCAATGACTTTTTATTACATGTAATTTGAAACTGTAAATAGATTGACAACCTTTCCATCACAGAAAATGGTACATGTATGTGTATTTGGCTTCAACTCATATAAAGCCCAAAAGGAAAGAGCCGCAAATTATGTCTCCACATGGGAGAAAACTGAGTTTTGTTTTCAAAGGCTTGTCTGCTTTTTCTCTGTTGATTCAAACCACTGCTTTGGACAACATTGGATTTCTCTTCTGATCTTTTCAGGTGGAGTCATTAGGGTTCACGACTAAGTCTAGGGACAGTAACCTTAAAAATTATGAAAACACCTGTTGCTCTTCTCCCTTAGCTATGATGGATACATTTTACTTCTGTTGAGTACACATGTGTACATTGTAATAAGATTCAAGAGAGAAATGAACAAATAACAGAGGTGATTTGAAAGACTGAATCATTGTGGATGGGCTCTGACCTGTCAAGTTATTGTTTGACTCTATAAACTGTGCATTTAGGAGTGTTTTTTGACCAGTTGTACACATGTACAGACACAAGAGATAATGAACAAAGAGTGTAAAGAAGTAAAAAAATCTCTTCCTCCTATAATTAATTTGAAACACTGTATCCCAGAAAAGTTTGACAAAACTGTTGTTGTCATGAGAAGAAAATATTTTGCTTATATATGTATCATGATTTTTAAAAAGATAATGCGACATACATTCCAAATAGCGGAAGAATAATTTTGTCCATGTTTATTGTTCTTGTTTAACACATCTTGCAATTGGTAATGGTATGCAACAGGGCTGGTCAAAAGTATTGTTTACGCTTGTGTGAGTGTGTGCATTGTCACAAGAAAATGCGATCAATATGATCAATTAATTTAAGCCGCTCCAATAACTACATACATTTATCATTTTACAGCTGCTGAAGAATAAAGCTAGCTGCATTGGTGCTTTTGATTTCTTCAGAAAGAATCTCTTTCTTTCCAAGACATATAAGCCTATTCGCATACTTATGTAAGGACAAAGGGTAATCTCCCTCCTGTGGATGTTATGTACATGTGCTACTATAAATCAAAAGCAAAACATGTATGTATTGTTCACTCCTCCTTTTTCACCTGTACACATGTAATGTAATTACTTTTAGTTATCCATATGCTAGTCCCCCTATCTATCGCTATGACCGACATCTGATTTACTTAACTGGTATGATCATTCCACAATCATTTAATGTAATTTTTTATAAAACAAAATTTTGAGTTAGAAAATGCTGCTAGCGGTAATCACCACTATGCACATACAACCCGATTTTACAATCTTCATTTTGTTTGTGGTTTGTTCAATGTCAGATAACACATTGGCATTAACAAACATGTCCAGATTCTTAGCTTTCTTTTGTGCAAAATGGTTTTTTGGTCCATTTTCTCTTCACAGCTAAACTGTAACACTGTTATGGACCACTGTGGCACACCTAAAATGTCACAGTTGTGTATTCTGGATTATACAATGTATAACTTAACCATGACAAACCCTTATGGTTAGTGTTTGTGCCAGTGTAACTACATGGCATATATTTTTTAGGTGCGATAAGCTGGGTAGTTAGCTCAGTTTATTTATGTCATTTACAAAACCATTTGACATAGGGACAATTCATGACATATAAACATATATACATAATGATATATCAGTACATGTATACAATGTACCTGTATTTCATATAGCAGCTTGCCATTATTTTGCTTTGCCTCATATACATGTGTGATGTATAAATATCATAATGGTCTACTGGTGAACTAGTTTCATCTTGAACAAAAGCAGTGCTGCTAGAAACAAATTTAAGTAGATTTAGGCTACATTTCATGCTAAAAGTTTTTTCACCCTGTCCTGCCACATCTTGAATATATAAAAGAAAATGTATGCGTTAAAAAATATATACATGTAATGTACTTTACTTGTGCAAAAGAACCTCAATAAATATAAATCACCTCTCAGAGTTCTAAAATCTGTCAAATTTTGAAAACACTTTGTGCTGACTGCTGTAGTACGGTCTGACTATTGATGTTTTCTAATATGATTTCCTTAAGTGCACATGCATTTTTTTTTTTTTCCAGACTGTATTCTGCTGTATATCCTCGTAAATGTACATTGTATATGGTATATCTTGTGTGATATAAATATGAGTGAAATATTTCAAATTCTAGGAGATATTCGTTAAAAAAAAAATTCAAAATTGTTTGCTAATGTAAAATCAAGGCAGATATGAAATATTGAAATCAGTTATGACGAGTTTCAGTAGGTGAAGAGAGCTAGAACTTAAGCAGCAAATTACATAAAGACATTTCATTTTCACACATCTTTAGTACAAAAAAGTACAACTTTTTACAAATACATGTATGTATATATACATGTTGCCTACATAAGCCATCACTATTGATCCACTTTTTCTGAGCAACAATAGCATTAAGATTAAATTTAATACATTGTATACTTTTTTTTTCTGAAGAAACTTGTTATATTTCTGTGTAATGATAAACAAGTAAAGAATGTATATGTATGTCACATGTGGTGGGTCATTTTAGATCTTTTTATAACTGATGAGTTATTTTACTACAACAAAATTTTAGCCTATGTCCATTTTTTCTTAACACCCAAATGTCATGATAAGTCAGAATGTTCTCACAAATACATGTACATTTATTATGCATAGAATATTATGCTGCTTAGTCTGTACTGCTGGGCTTGTTGAAAACTTATCTTTGAGCTGACTGTTTGATGGATGATTGGGTAATCTTGTACATGTGCTTGTACATGATTATAAAATGCTGTTTATGAAAATGCACACAATAACTGCAACTGTATTGAATGATACGATTTTGTGTCCAGAAATTACAAAATGCACCCAATTACTGCAACTGTATTGATTGATATGGTGTTGTGTCCCGCAATGGAAGTAGAAATTTACTGAATGTATCTATTCTAAGGAGTACTTTCCCCTTCTCTTTTTTTTTCCTATG
Source organism: Peronia verruculata (assembly GCA_038406235.1). NCBI lineage: Eukaryota > Metazoa > Mollusca > Gastropoda > Systellommatophora > Onchidiidae > Peronia > Peronia verruculata. Next base: position 7,357 of record JBCAUA010240190.1, on the reverse strand, counting down.
TAAAGCAGCCTGCCCCAAGAACTGTCTAATTATCATTCTACAGCTGTTGAAGAATAGAACCTTTGATATAATAGTGCATGGATACTACTGTATTCAAGTGAAGTGTGAAGGAATAGTTACATTATATTGGTTTCAGTGCAAATGCTGTTACAAGCTCAACCTTTTTTTTGTACTTTGCATGTAAATGTAATATCCAGTGATGATAACAGAAACTTGTCAGAAAAGAGGAAAAGTTTTCGTTGACTCAAAACATGTAAGAAAAAAGCCCTCACCCCTCTCCAACCCATATGCCCATATGCAAGCCTATCTGATAAAAAAAGAAAGTCTTATTTTGATATCAAACTATTTAAAAGAAGTTTCATTTTACCATTGAACAAGTGCTGGGGGACATACAGGAAGGGAAGCAGGGTGAGTCGCGATGCCTACTGTTATTGAGGAGAAAAAGAGGAAACTAACTGGCTGAAGGAAAAAAAAAAGGGATTTCCGCCAATTGGGGGAAAATTATCATCACTGATATATTCTGTACTTAAAAGAAAAAAGTTTTTGAAGCTGCCACAAACAATCCTCACTTCAGTTCTCTCGTGTCACCTCTGTCGCACCAAGGCTGACACATGTCACACATGTAGTGGGGAAAAGCCAGCACCAAATTTGCCATCAGTGAAAATGTGACCAGTGAGGTGTTTCGTTATCATCACATACATATGTTTTGTCTCTACAGCACTGGATGGTCTAAAAGCTCATCATTCCTCATGAGCAGTTTGCTATGCACAGATTACATACGTAAATCTGTATGGGAGCAAAAATCTCTCAGCCATGTGACCAACTTCCAAATACATGTATCTTATTTGATAGCATGGGTTTCATTTTGCCACTAGATGAAAAATCATTATATTTCAGTTCTCATTCAACATGGTTATCTGTCTCAGTGAGATGGGGTTTCATAGTATGGTATTTGTTGTGTTGGAATACAAGAAGACAGCCACAGACAAACACCAAAGCAACGACATAGTACACCATGTTACATAGTGTCTAACTGGCCATTGGACTGATCATTGGCAATTCACATAATCATACAAGCAGCCTAACTTCATACAAAGCTATATGGTATCAACAACCAAAAAGGCATAGCAAGCATCACATTAGATATTAAATCTCATCTCTGTTCTATGACAGTGGTATAAGTCAGAATTAAGCCAGAATACAACTGATCTTATACGCCATTCCTGAACGTGCGAGTTACCAGATATCGTATTTCAAAAACAAGATGCACCAACACATTTAGAACTAAGCATTTCTTTAACAGAGTCATTAACAGTTTCTCTCACCAAATGACTTGTAATACGAGCAGTTGTTTTCTCAGTCTCTCAAAAGTGTTGAAAAATAACTTAATTCACTATCACAGAGCAGTGATGATGTTAATATTTACGCATAAGTGATTATTCATCAACATGTTGTACAGTTGCCTGTGACACTTTCCAAGTTTTCAAGATTCTTGGGCATGGGATAGGTCAGGACTAGTCATCACAATCTATTTCAGCATCTTTATTTATACCAGGAACCATAAATCTAGAAAACCCATGATTTCAGTTAGTTAAGCTAGGAGTGATCATTGTCAGCCTCTACCAAAATTGCACAACTGATGCAGATTTCAAAATAAATGTCCACATTCTCTCCACAAATCAACCCATGGTCCAAAATGTTGGTCTAGGAGGCGTAAGATGAAGCATACAAAATATATCCTATAACACAGAATGGGACCATTCCCAATGTGTCAGCCAATCTCACTAGTTCACATATTAGAACGCAATACTCTCATTTTTGTTTTCCTGTCTGTAAAAACTACGAATTTTACATCAACAAGAAAACAGTCTACATGCTTCAATCACTCTCTTCCATCCACAGATTTAAATATACCACAAATCTTCAAAACAAAGTAAAGCAAATATATATATATATATATATACACAGCTAAAAATCAAATGCTGTAATGGCACCTAAAGTTTCATCAGGTTTCTGTAATATCGCCTTCTTACTTAATACAATGTGATAACTGAAGATAATGAGAGAATCATTTCTAGATGTACAAACTAAGTAATCATTCATCAAACTCAAGTATCTGACCTGGACAAAGCTACTTCCTGCCAATCTTATTGCCTGTTTTTACACAGCAAAAAATGTTTATTCAATCTTGTAACTGCAAGAAAAAAACAGCACTACAATATGAAGTCACCTTGATCTGCAAGGCACTGTATTAAAAATAGTTCTATTAGCACACAGGAGGTGATTCTAAAAATCCAGATAATCTTTTTTATTATTTTTTTTTTTTTGGTCGTGGCAATACTGATTGTGACTTTATGGGAGAGGCAGATGAATTTTACAACATCTATTAATATATTTGGACCATCTACTGGTAATCTAGGACTGTATCAAGTCATCCACTAGCAAAGAATTGCTGTATTTTGAATTCAACATACAGTCTGTATTAATTTGCAAAGTCAATCAAGGCCACCACATAATGAGCAGCAATATTTAGACATGAGAGCAAAAATTTCTCATTTGATTTTCAATACAATCTTCACAAAACTAACTACTTTAAAACACGTGGAATATCCATACAAATGCTTCCCTGATATCGTTCAACCCGTTTTGTACTATTATTTCACTCACATTTCACTATGGATGAAAGAAACGTGTTTATTGTACTTGTGCACACTTGCTATATGTGATATGAATATGTTCTTTGACTGAGCAATAATAAATTCTGCCCTTGATGAGGATACAAAAAAAAAAGGGGGACAAAAAAAAAAAAGGGGGGGGGGGGGTAGAACTCAAGTTTCCCTATAAACTTTTACAGTAAGCACCACAGATTTGTCAGCACCATGCACAAAAGGCAAGCTTTGAGATAGCATCTACGTGAAATGCTTGCAGTGTCCTGCTGAGAGGCCTATGCTGGCACAAAAAAAAAAAAAAACGGAAATCATGTATTATATTTTTACTTGGCAAGAACACTGGAGAAACTTTAAAAAAAAAAAAAAAATGACAATCTATTGCCATTTATATCCTCTTTGTTTTAACTTATGGCATTGTCTGATCATTAGGGAGCTTGGATACTGTTTTGTGATAACGATATTTCACTTTGTAGACAGATACACTCATGGACTCTGTTTGACAGGGCTCTCTAACTGCTGCTTTCAATTCATATGTGTAAGCTTGTGATGTGAAAAAAATAATAGTAATAATAATAAAGTTGTGTATAAAATTATAATGTATGGTTTTATAAATTTCTGAGGTCATTTACAAAAGGACGAAAGAAAACAAAAATTCTGAATTTAAAAAATATCGAATTTATAAAATTTGATATAAAATTTAACTACATATTAATACATACGGTATATTAATTGAGACTAAATATCACAACATCCATACGAAAATTATATCTTATTACTCACTCCCCTGTCCTATATTTATACGTTACCTAGTCAAAGACACAAATGGATTTTGTTCATCAGGACTTCACATTTCACAACAACAGAAAAAGGTTTTCAGAGCTCATGAAAAGATGACATCTATAGGAAAATCAAAACAGTTAATAGTACAATAGAAAGTTTTTTAACATGATTACATGTTTAGAGACACAAATACTTTAAAAAAAAACACACACAAAACAAAAGACATCTACATGAGGTAAGCGAATTCCATTTTCGGACAGCAAAGAAAACGACTTCCCAATTCTGACTCAATGCATAACCTGCTCCGGGCGGTGCTGCTGGTTGACAAAATGGAGATGGAAGTCGTTCCGGTCGGCACAAATCTTCAGGCAGATGCTGCATTGCCAAGGGCTCATCTCTCCATGCAGGGATTTGTGCAGGAAGTACAGGCCCCGTTCCTCGAAGCTGATACGACAGTGCTGGCAGCGGTAAAGGCGACCTTGAGATTCATAGTAGATGAGGAGGTCCTCCAGGGAGGGGAGCTCACCAGGGAGGCTGGTGTTGTTGTACTGGGTACTCACGTCTTTCTTTATCTGTGGACAGGAAAACAGCCACTCAAAGGAGTTAGGCTTCACTCAGAATTTATCAGATAATTTACAATTAAAGTTCAATTCCCTGTGTGCTAATAATTGTACACTTAATGGCCTACTGGATGTACAGAGATGAATAACACAGATGTGAGATAGTTGTTACCTATCATATCATCAGAGCTGAAGGTTATGCAAATAACTGTCAATAAATACTGGGCAACTGAGAACCCCCCCCCTCCCCCTAGAAACTTCATTCTCTTTCACTCACCAATATCACATTCTAGCTTGTCACACCAGCTGCCCATGTAATGCAAAGCATAAATAGGGCAAACTGTTGAGTCTAACAAAAAACAAAAAAAAAGCAATGAAATGCTCAATTCAGAAAAATGTGACTCAGGGAAGATTCATTTTGGATAAGGCTCCCTCAACTAGAAGCTTACCTTAGGTTTTGAAATGTTGACGTGGAGTTCTGGAATTTCTTGAGATCTCTGCACCAATCCCTGCAATGTTGAGAAGAACTCTGAGAGGTTACTGGTTGAGTCTGCGATGGAGCGGACATGCTCAGGAGTGGGTCCGCCATGTCTCAGGGACCCCATCGGGTTCATTGCTCCCAAGGAATTGGCTCGGCGAGTTGGAGGTAGAAATCGAGCACCATGAATGCCATGACCTTTGTTGGGTCCAGTGTCCATGCCTGGTATGGGTGAGGCATTCTTGCGACCGGTGGCCATAGACAAAGGGCTGCCTTGCTCTGGGTCCGAGGGGTTGGAGTACGAGCGGGTCAGAGTGGTGGAGAATGGCGGCAGGCGGGTCTGTCCACGTGCGGAGGCACCAGTGCCAGACGAGTTGCTGATGGTGGAGGTGGGGGAGCCATGGTTGAAGTGATGCTCTCGGGAGGATGGGGAGGCTGGAGGAAAGTTGTGAGGGGAGGCATCAGGAGGGAATCTAACCCCGCCCGGAGACAGTGGTTCCTGCTTGACATGGCCCCCCTCACCCCCACCTTGATGGTTCTGTCCCCGCGTGGCAAGCTGCGAGCAGATGGAGTCAATTCTCCTCATGGCGTCCGAGTCCATGGTCAGGTTCATCTGGTGGGCGGGAGATTTGTCAGGGGAGGTTAGTGTGGGGCTGGGCAAGGACATGACCACCTGAGAAATGAAAAGAAGACTACTGCCCATGATCCCACTGGATGATGATAGTAATGTGAATGGAGCAAACTAATAGCTGGAGAGCCAGATGTTTGCAGATCAGGAGGTCGGCAATACTGATAAGTAAGGAACACTCCCATCCTAAAACATGTAAAGTTTGATGGTACTATGGTTTTACAAGAGGCACAGCCAGTTGCAGACCAAGAACAGTTAACTCACTGACCACATTCATAGTGATGTTAAAATGATAAATACTGTGACACTAGACTATATACATCACAATCATTGTGATCTCAACTTCAGAATCTTTTTTTCTCACAAAAAAAAATTAACTGTTGCGACATTCGCATAAAGCATTGATTCATTGACTGCTTACCTTTACAATGCCGGAAGTTTCGTCACACTGTCACGCAAAACGATTTTTTAAATACTTATTTTTTTTTTTTGTCAGTCACAGTGATATGTGAAAATGGCCACGCCCACTAGGCAAAGTCAAGACAAAGGCTTGTTATTTTTCAAGTGATATGAAGAATCTGATGCCAGCACTTACAGTGACAGCAATACAGACCCAGAACAGATTTTGCAATGCAAAAAAAAAAGATAAGATCTCTATTTTGAAGGAAAACACTGATTAAAAAAAAAAAGGTTTCAGAAACCAACCCAAAATGTCTCCTGAATCTGTATGATGTTCTACTTCCAACAATGTCTCCTCAACTTCTCCACCCCAGCTGACTACTAGTGCCAACCTTCCAAATCCTAGGCCTAGACCTAGAGCTAAGAGAGTGGTATATGAAAGTAGCTCTGAATCTAGCTGAAGACAGTGACATACATGAGATTTTATATGACGTGGCGTCCCGCATTTCAAAGTATGCATCATAAGGAAGCCACATAAGTAGGGATACTAATATATGATTTTTGTGAGTTACCTAATATTTGTGCCTACAGATTCAAAATCTACGTTGCTCAAAGGATCGTAAGGAACAACTTTGTTTATATATGCCTCTGTCAAACCCTCATAGTACCCCAAGACTAGATGGATTTCCCTGCATGTTTCCAAAGACAGCTGCTTATGGTAAATCAAGTAGAAAGTGCAAAGTGTACCTGAACAATAACAAGGTGTCAAATGCCAGGAGGGTCATTCAGGTACAATAATGGATATGTGATGGGAAACCTGTGAAGTACCGGTGTGTCTTGAACCATGTTTTAGTACCTTACAACTGACAAATACTGGCTCTTAATTTCCGTCTGATGTTTTCCATATATATAAATATTCATAAATTGTAAAAGCATTGACACACTTTCTATTTGCATTTCATGCTGACCAGCATAGAAAAAGAAGGAACAGTGTGAACACTATGAGGATTTTCTTTTTTTTTTGGTGAACATTTTTTTTTTTATCAAATCTGAAATATTATTTTTTTAAAAAAGTTAACTTTTCAGAGTCATTCATTTCATTTTGCCTTATTGCATAGATCATTATCTTATAAGACAGTGAAAACATTGTGACTCTATGTTGAATAGTTAGGTCACAGTGCTTTTTTAACCCCTTCGCTATGTAGGCTAGGGGTTTCGCTAATTTTACACACTAGATATTCGGGTTCACGTTCCAGTTTGTGTAGGGGTTTTCACTGTTTTCTGGTTGTGTTTTCTGATTGAGTAAAGCAGGATAACTAATGAAGTTAACTATGTAAAGTTGGATATTGTATGAAAGGTAATAAAATTAACTTTCATTTTATTCCAGTCAAGGCCTAATAATTTTCACCTGTAATGATAAAGAAGAGCTAGCAACTGCACTGGGCCTTGAACTACTAGATCTAAATCTATATCATGTTTTCACAGTCCTGTTCTAGTCACAGCAGTCGCACTAGCAGTATAAAAACCTGTGTACTACGTTTCCCTATTTCTGGACTTCATAAAATTGTAGCTAGAACTTGCAAACTTTGTAAATACAAGAGTTACAGCTGCTTAACCCTTTGCACCCGTAAGCCCGATATATCAGGTCGGGCTTGTTTTCAGATATACCGTAAGCCCGATATTTAGGGCTGGGCCTTATTTTCACGTACACCGTAAGCCCGATATTTAGGGCTGAGGGTAACCTGAACTCATCGCTAAACATAACCACCATTCAAATGCGTTATTTGGCTAAGAATGCTGGGATATGCTTAGACAAAGATGTCAGCGCCCTATTCAAACGTGT